>CM076577.1:1203707072-1203887829 GCA_034641835.2 Pinus albicaulis
TGCGACCTTAAGGTTGCTGGGTTTCAAGGTCTCGAATTTCCTGACTTGCGACTCTTGCGACCTGGCGACCTGGCGACCTTAGGGTCGCAGAGTCGCATAGGTCGCATGGGTCGCAAATCATGGTTTCGCGACTTAGCGACTTGCTCTTAAGAAAATTTACTTAGCTTTTTCTCTTTTAGTTTCTTAAAGGGGCTCCAAAATTTTTGAAGTGTGTGTTCTTATTTTTGTATTTTTGGAGGGTGTTGTAGAGGCTACAACAAATGGCGATTCACTGGATGAATTCAGAGTCTCTGCCGATGAAAGGTCGATGAGGGAGGAGGGAGGGGACTATTACTAGCTTGTTCTTTTACCTAAGAGTTTACACCTCCCTTCCTTTGTCACCTCGCATCGTTACTTGGCCTTTTGGCTTATTGGGTGCAGATCAACCGAATTTTAATTCCTCGCGCTCCAGGGCCGAGAGGGTCGAGGAAACCTTGGACAACCGCAGGATCCGGTACAATTATTTCGTCCTCACGGTGTTGCTCCGCTGCCAGCGAACCTCTCGGCTCCGGCGGAGTCACTGCCTAAGGAGTCATGAACGTTGCTCCGCTGCCAGCGAGCCTGGTCAGTACCCCGGCGGAGTCGTTACATCACCTCTCTGCGTAGGAAGCCTTTCTCAATCCTTTACCCTTTATTTATGTGCGATTGCACTTATTTGAGAATGTGCCTGTAGCACTTATTTGGATGGGCATATTTTGCCTGGGCGGATGAGGGATCCCGACTTATTTTGCTTGCAGAGAGGTTGCTCCTGGTCTCATATGAGGACTTGGGTTTTTCTCGGATGACCTGCAATTCTCTTGAGTTAGCCCTGTTCCCTCACGATCCGGTTGCTGCTATGCAAGACCTTCTCTGCTTGCACCCTTCGAAGCCGCTAGGTGGTTCCTTATGCTTGAAGACTCCAGTAAGGCCGTGTACTATCCTTTGGTGGCCATTACAAGCGAGCTTTGACTGCTCCATGTTATGCGGGAAGGGCCTTTCATCAGCATAGAACCTATCAAGGAGTGAGCCAGTTGCGGGCGGCTTAGACAAGGTTTTCCTTGTAGATTTAGAGAAAGAGTTTTTTTTTTTTTTTTTTTTTAATGAGAAAGAACAATATGCGACTTTTATAATACAGGGGGGGAATAGCCCCTTGAGGGCTACTCAAGTAAAATAGTGTTTGAGGTCATGCCCGTTTACTGGGAGGACCTCGACTTTTCCTTCCAGAGTTTGCAATCGGAAAGTATGGGGACCCACCTTTTCTTTAACCTGAAAGGGACCTATCCAAAGTGCTTGAAATTTGGCATGTTTTCCTTTCTTTTCGTGAGCTTTATCCCACTTTAGGACAAGATCTCCTACTTCAATTTTTTTATCTCCTGCAGACTTTTTATCGAACCATTTCTTGATCCGACTCTGGTGGATGGCGAATTTCTCCCGGGTTTTCTGCCTTTCCTCTTCTAATTTCAGCAGGGTGTCAATGCGGGGCAAGGATTACCATGACACTCTTGAGACCACTGCAGAGCGGGAAGAGACAAATTGGGCGGGAGGACAGCTTCTTTCCCATACACGAGAAAATATGGTGAGGTGCCTATTGAGGACTTAGGGGTGACGCGATCAGCCCAGAGTGCATTTTGGAGAGCATTGTGCCAGTTGCGTTGGTGAGGCAGAAGGGTTTTTTTAATGATGCGAATCATATTTTTATTTGTTGATTCTGCTAGACCATTTCCTTGGGGATAGTACTTTGCAGAGTGTTTAAGGACAATGCCATTTTCCAACGCAAAATCATATAATTTAAAAGATGAAAAATACGTTGCATTATCAAAAACCAAGGAAGTTGGAACGCCAAACCTGGTAATGATGGAATGAGTGACAAATTGCATTACCTCCTGATCGTTGATTTGGCGTAACGGTACTGCTTCAACCCACCTGGTGAAATAATCAGTAGCCGTTAGAATGTACCGGTGTTGCTTAGATGAGTGGGGTAAAATCTCACCAATGACGTCCAGACCCCATTGTTGAAAAGGTTCTTCTACTGCTACTGACAACAAAGGGGCAGCGGGACGCGCTTCTCGGCTTGCGAATTTCTGGCATTGAATGCATTTCCGAACATATGCGTGGGCATCTCTGAAAAGGGTTGGCCAATAATAAGCTGCTCGCATTATTTTATGGGCCGTAGTATCCCCGGAAAAATGACCTCCTGCTGGTCCATCATGCAGCTCGATTAAGATTTTCTGAGCTTCATCATATTCCAAGCAGCGTAACATGACCCCATCGGAATGTTTCCTGAAGAGCTTCCCTTGGATTAACCGGTAAGATGTAGCTTTGAGTCTGATTGCACGTTTCTGCCGGGCATCTAGATCTGAGTCCAACACACCGTGTGCCAAATATCCCGAAATATCCGAGTACCAAGAAGGGTTCCTTACCTGAGGCATGACATCAGTTTGGTACATATCAATTTCTTGTTCCCAATTATCTTCTTCACTCTGTTGGGAACTTGCAGCCTCTGCAGCCATTTGGCATAAACCTTGTCCTTTAACTGTGCGTGCTGGCTTAAACTCTAAGTCGTACTCTTGCATACACGCAACCCAGTTCCCTCGTCTCTCGCCCAGCTCCTGCTGCATGAATAGTGAGCGAACAGCTGGGTGGCGAACGTAAACTGTGACATGGTTTTTCAAGATGTACGGTCTGAAATGTTTGACCGCTTTATATACCGCATAGGTCTGTTTCTCGATTTCAGGATAATATAATTCAGCTCCCTGCAGACCGGTGCTCATGAATGAAATGGGATGCTCGTCATTATTTCTGTCCTTTTGTGTGAGTACGGCTGCCAGGGACGAATCCGAAGCGAACGTATACAAGCTGAAATCTCTGCCGAAATCTGGGCTCTGGAGGGAAGGTGCTTCGGCTATCGCTTTCTTGATTTGGTCGAAATCTTCCTTTTCGGGTTGATTCCATTTGAAGGTAGCATTTTTCTTTATCATTCCCTGCAGTGGCTTCACTATCTGGGCGAAATCTGATATAAACTTACGTACAAAATTGATTTTGCCCAAAAAGGATTGCATTGCTTTCTTACCACTGGGGGGAGGGATTTGAGCAATGGCTTTCGCACATTCTGGATCAACGACAATGCCTTTCTTCGTTATGATATGACCTAGCAGATTTCCTTCTGCTACGGCGAAAATACTCTTCTTTGGGTTGAGCGAGATACCGTATTTTCTGCACCTTTCGAAGATCTATCTGAGGTGACGCAGATGATCCCCCCGATGTTTAGAAAACACAGTAACGTCATCCAAGTAGCCCACCACACTTTGGCCTATCAGACCTCTGAATGCTATATCCATAGCTCTTTGGAAAGTTGCTCCTGCGTTGATTAATCCAAAAGGCATACGCCTGAATGCGAAGGTTCCCCACTTAGTCCGAAAGGTAGTCTTTAACCTGTCTGGTTCATCCACCAGTACTTGATTTTAGCCAGAGAAACCGTCCAACAAAGAGAACATTTCTGACCCGGACACTGCTTGTAATATTTGCTCCATAGGGGGCACCGGGTAATTATCTTTATTCGAGGCCCTGTTTAAGTTTCGGAAGTCCACACACAAGCGAATTTCACCTGACTTTTTCCGCACTGGAACCAAATTGGACACCCATGTGGAATGGAGAACTTTGAAGATAATGCGTGCATCTAAAAGTTTTTTGAGTTCCTTCAGAATCAATGGTTCCATTGTAGGATGTACTTTCCTGAGCTTTTGTTGGAAAGGTTTTACATTTTCTTTGATGGGTATCACATGTTGTATGATTCGAGTATCGTATGTGCGTAAGTCCTCATACGTCCAAGCGAACACGTCACGATATTTGCGAAATAGCTGAGTGAAATCCTGAGCCTCTTGAGGGGAGCAGTCCTTCCCGAGGTTGAAAAATTTAGGATTATCCTCTGATCCCAAGTTCACTTGTTGATGGGCTAAGATAGAGCTCTGTACTTTGGCATTTGGGGGCCCACGGAAACGATTTTGCAGATCGAAAAGCTTCTCAAGTGATACCACCCCTTTAGGCATGGGGTTCCCTTTGACTTGCTCGTACTCCTTTTGCATAGCTCGGTCGTGCTCATCTTCATCTATAGCAGCGTCTTTTAATATCTCTGAGTTACACATAAAATCCAGCACCTGTTGATCATCATCGAAAACACGCAAGTTAGTGATATTGTCTGGCACGGAGGGTTTATACATAACTTCAATAGAAAAACCATCCCTCAAAGGGGTAAATCTGGCAGCGGCATTAGCCAGAGTATCTGCCACTGCGTTATGCATCCTAAGAACAGATTTAATTCCAAAAGCGTCAAAGGCAGAAATTAATCGCCATACCTCTTGCTGATACGCCTTTAAATGTGGAGACAAACAGTGAATAGTATTGCGTACCTACCGAGTGATAATCTCAGAGTCTCCAATGACCCGTAAGCATTTTACCTTCAAATCCAGCGCCTTTTTAAGCCCAAGAATCAAAGCTTCATACTCGGTAGTGTTGTTGGTGCATTGGAACTCCAGCCGACATGAGATTAAGAATTTATTCTTATGAGGATCAAGCAAAATGCAGCCAGCGCCAGAACCATCGAGATTCTTGGTAAAGACCACTCCACAATTGTCTTGACCTTTTCTGGATCCATCTTTAGTCCTTTAGCAGAAACAAGAAAACCCAAATATACCAGCTCTTCTTTCATGAATGAACACTTATTTAAATTAATCAATAGCTTCTCTTGATGTAACTTCCTCAAGACATAATTAAGATGCCTTAAATGTTGTTCCTTTGTTTTTCTTAAAACTAATATGTCATCCATATATACTATTACAAATTTACCAATAAATTCCTTTAACACTTCATTCATGAGCCTCATAAAAGTACTAGGTTTATTTGATAACCCAAAAGGCATTACCAACCACTCATATAGTCCTTCATTTGTTTTAAAGGCTGTTTTCCATTCATCACCCTCCTTTATCCTAATATGATGATATCCAATTTTCAAATCCAATTTTGAAAAATATTTTTCTCCACTCAAACAGTCCATTAAATCTTCAATCCTAGGCAAAGGAAATCTATACCTGATTGTTATCTTGTTGATTGCTCTTGAATTAGTGCACATTCTCCAACCTCCATATTTCTTTGGGCTCAATACTGTAGGTACTGCACATGGACTCAATCTTTCCCTGATTAGACCTTTGTCAATCAATACTCGCACTTGCTTTTTGGTTTCTTCATTCTCTATGGGAGTCATTCTATAGGCCGCTTTGTTTGGTAGATTTGATCCTGGAATCACATCTATTTGATGGCTGATTTTTCTTACAAGTGGAAATTCATCAAGCAAATCATCCACAACAATATCACAATAATTTTCCATCATTTCTTGAATTTCAATTGGAAAATCAAAAAGTTTTGTAGAAGTAAGCACTACTTTAGGTTTTCAAACTAAAGAAAAATTTACCTCTTCCTCTTCAATTTGCTGCAAGTACTCTTTCCCACTCAGCAATAAAGTCTTTGGATCATGTCTTTTTCTTCATGGTTCTCCTTCTTCCATAGGTATCAATGTGTGATGTATTCCATCCTTAAAGAACTTGTAAGTGTTCTTCTTACCATCATGTACTGCTGCTCTGTCATACTGCCAAGGTCTACCCAGTATTATGTGACACACATCCATACGCATCACATCACACATGACCTTGTATTTGTAGCTGCCCATCTGCAATTCTATTTCACATTGCTCCTTCACAATCAGCTGGTGTCCTTTATGAAGCAATGACACCTTGTAGGGTGTTGGATGTTCCCTTTTCTTCAACTTTAATTTCTCTATCACCTCTGTAGAGACCAAATTGTCTGTGATTCCGCTATCAATGACCAACTAACAACATTTCCCTTGGACTTTGGACACACTCCTGAACAAAGTCTTCCTCTGTGCTGGTTCAACAACTTCCTTTGTTTTCTTCATCAAAACCTTATTGACCATCAAATATTCTCCCCTTTCTCGCAGAATTTCTTCTTCTGTTTCATATAACCTTGCTGCTTCTTCTCCAATCTGAGAAACAATTTCATTTCTCTGATTGGTACCCATATTCTCTGGGCACTCATAGTGTTTATGTCCCAATTGGTGACATCTATAACACCTCACTTCTCTTCCTCTGTTTTTTCCTCCTCTTCCTCTGTAGGAACCACTTCTGCCCCTTGCATCACCTTATGTGGATGAATTCTGAGGTGAGATGCTGCTAGCTCCATCTCTAGGTGTTGTAGACCTTCCTCTACCACCCTGACTTCCCCTTCCTCATAATGTACCTCTTCCTTTGGCAAACTTCTTTCTCAGGAGTTTCTCTTTAGCTTTCAAGGCCATTTGATAAGCCTCTTCTACTGTCTTAGGAGAAAAAATACCTATCTCATCCTGGATCTCCAACTTGAGACCATTCACATACCTGGAAACCTTCTCTGCTATGTTCTAGATTTGTCCAACTCTTATACTCACTTTATAAAACTCCTCTGTGTATTCTTTCACTGTCATCAATCTCTGTCTAAGATTATGCATTTGTATAAACAATGTAAGCTGATAATCACTAGGCAAGAACTTAACTCTTAGCTTTGCCACCATTCTGGTCCAACTTTTGATTGGTTGTTTACCAGCTCTCCTTCTCTCTGCTTGCCCTCCATCCCACCATAGTGCTGCATGTCCCTTCAACTTTGTTACTGCAAATTTGACTTTTTTTTCTTCACCCATTTCTTCATAATCAAAACACTTATTCATCTCATTAATCTAGTCTATCAGTTCTTCTGGATTCAATCCTCCTACAAAGATTGACACTTCAAGTCTCAGCCTTGATGTAGACCCTAGAAAAGACTTAAGGAGTCTCAGTTCAGGAGGAATCTCAACATTTTCTCTTTCCTCTTCTTCAGTGTCAGGTTCACTGACATCTTCAGGATCTCTCAGGTGTCCTAATTCCATTGCTTCCAATTTGGCTTGGATTCCCTGCAAGGTCTCCAATACTTATGCATTGGCAACTGGCTTGCCTCTTCTTCTACCAGCAGCACCTCTGGCAACTCGGAAAACCATGCTGGAATTCTTATTCTGGATTTTGGAAGTCGGTTTAGTCTTTGCAAAATGTCTTAAAATCTATTTTGATACCACAAATGATAGCAAAATTGGTGTGGAGGTGCTAAGGAGAGCTGGTATCTCTTTATTTTGTAGTTTCATTCATTCAGGGAGTCTCTTCAACTTCTTGTTTCCTTTTCATTAATCAAATTCCACAAATTTGATAAATGAAATAAATAATAGTTCTTCAACAAAATATTAGCCCTTGCAACAATAGTACAAGAATTTTATTCGAATTCAATTAAAATCCAAGCTTGAACCCTTTGACAACATAATACTTGGCTTATAAAAGGATATTAGACTACCCTGACCATATTATTATAATACTATAGTAAATGGTTTGCAACCTTTGAGAAATTCCTCAAGCGCTTATAATATTATACACCCATTAAATTGGTTAATTCACTAAGTGTTAACTTATACTCAGGCCCACCTATCCAATATCCAAATTCCGTGTATTAAATAAATATTTGTGTTAAAACCACGGGGCCATACCTTGACTTATCCTTCACGCTACTTGTCGCGTGATTACCCTTGGATCCATAGCTCGACAGATCGGACATATCTCATCAAAATCATGTTTTTTCCAGGACCGAATGTTAACACATGAAATTTACGCGATATGGGTGGTATTTTCTCAGTGACGTGGCGCAAAACTGTTGGATCGTGTTGATAAAGGCGAAAACTACTTTGGCCCAATTGTCGCGCTATGCTAGTGGTATCCTCCTCCTAGACCACTCTTCTCCAAAACTGGTAATTGAACAGTGTTAGATCAGTTTCTCACTGTGTTTTAATACATTTCTTCAACTTAAATTATTCACGTTAACTCTCTGTTTAAGTCCCAAAAATATCACTCCGCCAACAACAAAACCACACTATTTAGTCCAACAGATAGGGTCTCAGTATTCCTTTAAATAAACTGAGAATGGTTCTACCACACTTAATGGAAAAAGTCAAATGTTTTAAAAACTTCTATACATGATAATTCATTCACTGAGAGTATGAGTTCAAAGACAGATAGAGAGATAAGGAGATTTCACCCAGAATTGGCTCTCATTCAGGTTATACACAGAAAGCATAGATTCAACAGCATTCGAGAAATATGTGTCTTTACACAAAGGCTGAATACGTTAATTACAATCCATTCAACACACAGATAGCCAATAAGCCTAAAATTTATTCAAAAGAGAGCAATGCTTCTCAATTCATTCTTTCACTGAAAATCCACCTTCCACTGTGTTAGGGGTTACAATTTATAACTTTTACATGACTGCTCGACTCCTCTCTGAGGACCATTTTTATTCTTAACATAAAAATAAAAGCCTAATTACATTCTATCAACAGAAACTGAACAAACAGACACGAATCAACCTATTCATATTTTTCACTTATTAGAATAATCCTATCTACTCTAAGTGTAACTAACAGCTAAGGTGTGGCCACCTTTGCTGTTACATTTCCTCGAATAATTTTGAAATCTTCTAGCCACAACATGTGGAAAATTCTCTCACATTGCTGGCTAGTGTCCAATGCCCCTACATCAATTACTTTCTATATTCCCTCATTAACCATTAGGATAACCATCATCATGATGTAGATAAATATTTAGTAAAAAACATAGTGAGATACACAACCATTAATTTCCCTTGTTGTAGCGTATTAACTTAAATTTCCTGTTATAACTATGCATTGATTCCATGATCATTTTATCTTAATTATTAAATAAAATAATTTGTAATATAAACATCACATTATCAAAAAAATTAATATCGTGAAAATGACACAATGAACAATCACATCATTAGACACCAATATACCTTGGACACCCTGTGGGGTGAAAACCTACAAATGTTTAATTTAATTAATAAACGCTCATGAGGGTTTTCACCCCTCACTAAATGGTTATAAGGGATACAATACCTTGAAAATTTTCATAAAAATTACATAGAAAAATAATCTTAAATGTAGCATAACAAGCAATAAGCTTTAACAATAATCATGATATCATTTACCCATGAATCCTCAATCTTTGTCTTTGTGGTCGAATTGTTTCCATGAGTGGGTCATCCTGTAGTTAGAATTCCTAAACCTGCATGGACTAATAGATATTTATCTATTACAATGTTCAACATGAACAATTATTTTCTCAATTCATTATCCTCTCTTGCCATTGCTGTCATCAACACACTTGATATCGTGATTAGATAAAATATTAATAAACCAATAATCAATATTTATTTGTGACACTTCAAAAACTATTTGTATGCATGTATAAAACATAAACAGAATTTCATGAAATCCTTTCACATGAATTAGTAAAAAATAAATCACTATCAAGCGTCATATTTCTAATGAATGCTAAAACAATCTTGCATGCACTTTCATATTCTTTCCAAATGAAAGCTAACATACTAGATGATATTATTGGGCATGCAAATGCATAAATTTTTTTCAAGATAACTATCCCAACAAGAAATTTATTTTCTACCTATTCTTAACGCAATATATATTATATAATTATGCATGTCAATGCATGTTATTTTCCAAAAACATCTTTTCCACACAAGAGGTATTCACAATGGCTATTATGTATAAAAATGACAATTGTATTTCAGACAAAGTTAACATACTAGTTATAATTTTGTGCATGCAAATACTTGTCCTCTCTAATAGAAAATTACATAACTTGTTATTCTTGCATTAAAAAAAATTATTTCTTTTCAAAGAAAACTAAATCAATATTGCATGGAAAAATAAACACATTTCTTTTCCAAGCAATCAAATGCATACCATTTATTCTTTCATGCATGAAAAGGGACATTTCCCACTGGTCAAAAGGATCTAGCTCAATAAATATGCTTAATATTCTCCCAAAAGAAAGCTAATACCATATCTAATCCATTTAGCTGTGAAAATACATATTATGTTTCCCAAAATAAGGATAACACAACCAATATTAGTTGATTTAATCTTCTTTTTTTACATAAATCTAATACCAAAACTATAATATTTCCTTGCATGAAAGTGTATATGTTTCTCTAAATAATATTAGATAATAAAGCACGTGATTACTAGTTTCCTCTCCAAGAACCTAATTCAATTGTCATGTCTCCAAATTTTTTTTTCCATGTACTTATCCGTGTGATTGACTGTTAGCTTTCTCTTTAACATATTGTCCCAATAATATCTCTGCTATGGTTATAGATAACTTATCACATTTAAGTCCTTAATTATAATTAACATGGTTAAGATATACCACATATACATTAACCTATCTCTTTATCTCTACCATACCTTTACCTTATCATTTCCTCACCCCATACCCTACAAATAATTTTTAATAATGTAACCTTATAAAATTATTAATTTTTATTTAATCTAACCCTCTAACCCTCTAACCTATGGTCTCATTGAACTCATATTCCAAATCCTATATTAATATATATATATATATATATATATATATATATATATATATATATATATATTAATCTAGATAGGACCTGTGCACTTTAATTCACTTAATGAATATTTGTATGGTTACCAATGTGGTAAGTACGACGGTTTTATTTCTTGTAATATATTTTTCATTCGAATTTAATGAATATACCCCACCTGATGACTTCTCCATCTCTCTGGTCTCCAAGTGGTAATAGTCACATGTCCTCACTCATTTCGAGGTCCCAGATGGACGATAGATATTAAGCTAGGATTGATCTACAACTCTCATGCATTGTGAAACCCCTAAGGGTTTACCCTACTTGTATCTCCCTCATTTCAACATTTCCATTTTGCATTTGGAGGCCATCTGTTTCGCAGTAGCTATTCCTCCATAGCCCGACCTACAAATTTGTTTTCCAAAGGCCTTGCAAGTCACTCATCCATTTATAGTGTGAATATTATGGTTTAAACTAGATAAAATACAAAGCCTTGTGGCCATGCCCTCAGAGGTAACTAACTTGTGTGCTTTTAATTAGTTTTTGTGACCGTTGTAATGTTTCATTTACTAACGTAATTTGGTTGATTCTACAGGGAGAATACACAACCATTTTGACTGGTTATTCAACATCCCTTTAGGTAAATATGTACAATCTCTTCCCCTATTTTGCTCATGATTTTCTCTTACCTTTAGCACTCTTAGTATGGTTTTTCTAGTGTATTGAAGAGAGGTTTTCTCTACCTTCTACACGAAGATTTTTGTGTAAACACCTTATCCTACTAGCATTGGAATGGCGCTCATTCAAATGAATCAACAACCCTTCAACACTATTTGTTGAATAAGAGGTATGGTTACCCCGATTTTATTTCTTAGTTCAACCGTCCCCCTCTCATTCGCCTTGAAATTTATGGATTTTGTAATATAAGAAAATTTTGTTTTTAATTTTGGCTTTCAGGTGCCTACCCTACCCATCATGTTCTATTTTTTCATTTTGCATTACATTTTATGACTACTTTTTTCTATTTGTATGTCCTCTTTCCAACATTTGTCATTTTGTGTCTAATATATTCTAAGGGAAAGTCCTCTTTCCCACATTTATCCTTGTTTTGATTGATTGATGTATTTACTCCTCTGAACCCTTCTAGATTTCGAATTGACTAGTCTAGCATTGGGGTTTAGAGTTACAGTTCACTTTTTTTTCTTTATAGGTTCTTTTTATACTAGGCCACGCTACCCCGATTGAGTTAAAATTTATAATTATATGTATAACTTAACCCTTCCCTCTACAACCCCTCATTATTTTTTGATTTTTTGGGTTGCATCATGGCATTAGCATGACTTGGGTTAGTGTTTCTCTACATAAAACTGGTTAGTTTGACTCTATAGATTAACTTGAGTGAGCGTGAAGTTCATCGTTACTCTTTTTATGAGAGTCTTAGTTTATTCCATCATTTTCTTTCATGCTAATATTAGATTGCTATCCTAAGTAGGGTTCGGGGTTTTACTTTTCAATGATATTTCTGTGGCCAACTTAAGTAAACTCTATGTGAGGCCCATTGGAGCCCTGGTTGTGTGAAAAATATAATTTGTATTCTTATGAATTTATTATTGTTGCTTGACAAGTACGATTATATTGTGTTTATCATGAAAATATTTTCTTTTTGATAAGGTAGCATACTACCCAAAGTGTAGGATTACTTCGCTCTATGTGTTTATAAGGTTAAATGGTACTCTCTTAGGATTGTGTGAGGCATATCCTATATTTTTTGATTTTATTCTTTGGGTTCTCATTTTTCAATTACACTCATTAAACACAATAACCCAGTTTATAAGGTCACTCATAATATTCTCTGAGTTATATAAGTAATTATTTCTTCCTCAAAATGCTAAGTGTGTTCGGTTATACTTCACCATGAACATGGTTCTTCACTGCATTCTTTATACCAATTTTAATTTTATTTATATTTAGGATATTTCTCTTATACCTCTTCACAATGTTATATAGCAATTTGATTTGATCTGCTTTAACTTCCTTCTGTTCATGATTTTGAAAGTGTAAGGATTAGGCTTCTATGGAATATTACTCTGTTATATTCGTTTATGGATTCATATTTCAACCTTGGATTTCTCTTACTTGCACTGTTCATAGTAGTTGCATTGGCAATTCACATTTTTCCTTTTTCCTTTATGCTGCTTATGAAATATGTGTAACTAGTGCGGGGATTATTCCCCTTAAGGTATCATACAGTCTCTTATCACAAAATTGATTTTATATTGAGGCTTGGCACAGTCAGTTTTACATCTCAGTATACTCCACTTTTTACTTACTGTTGTGAATGAATTTTGATATTATAATTTCTTACCTTCTATGTTTTATTTTTAAATTCATAATCTGAGTTTTAATATGGGTTATTACCACCCATGTTTACTCTTTGGCTTAGATCCAGACTAGTGATCAAGAAGCATCCAACCCTCCTCTTCATGTTAACTCCAATTTATTAAATTATTATCTAGTTCCATATTTATTAATTTCCGGTGTACATATTGAAAGAAAATGTTACTTACAACATTCTAAATCCGTATGCTTAGGTGGAGAAATAAAATATGGGACAGTGTACTTGGGTAAGTCATCCTCATGTCTTGGACAATGTAACTATTTTTATTGGTTGATTTTATTTTTCTCTAACTCTCTCATATTCTTTTGCAGGTATTCTCTCGTAATTTTTCGCTTGTTTGCATGAAACAACTGCTTCCTTTCCCATCCATTCTTACCCATTACACTTTCCTTATCAGGTTGATAGCCTTTTGTTCCATCATGGCTCTTCTTCAGGCACATATCTTAGTCCAAAGTTACTAGATTTTATATGTCAAGGCCATGCTTAGTCTTTGACAGTAAATTACATTGTAACATTTCTCATTTTTCAATTTTTCATATATATATATATCACAATGAGATTCTCAAGGATGTTTAAGAAATATTGTAGTTAGAAAATTTATCTATTTGATAATTGGGATTTAGAGTTATCATATTCATGTAAATGTTTCCAACTTTCAAATGTGCAATGCCTCTCTTAGTTTTGTATTATTTCATATGTTATATGTAATTTCGAGAATTCTCTTGTTTTTAATGCTGGTTTACTTGGTACTTTACTAGTAACTATTGCACGCATCAATATTTTACACCTAAATGTATTTGTAATTTTCTGTACATGTTGTTTGAACTGCTTTACTATAATTCATCTATGCATATATACACAACAATGGTTATCAGAACATAACCCCCTTGGGTTTATAATTTCACATACTATGATTGTATCTGCTTTCAGTAACTTAGTTTGTGTACAAAATACTACATCTACATTGTATTTACTTATAGTGTGGAGACTGCACAATAGACATTACTACTACTGAATATTTTGTTAACTAATTAAATACCACTAGTAAATATAAGGACTAAATCCTTTAATCTAATATGGTATATAAAAAAACTGGATATAAACTATTAGCATAGTGCTAATTCATACTTTCAAGGTAGAATTTTTCCTGTTACTCTAAACTGAAATTATGATCTAGCCATTAATAAAAACATAATAAGTTTAAATATAAAGCCTCAGCACATAACATATCAATTTTTAAAGACAAATTTTCCTCCCAACCATGAGCTTCTCCTCAAATCTCTCCACGAGAAGAGATCAATACTCCCCAGTGTTGACAACCTCTTGTCACAGTAGTGATGGCACTTTTAAGCCCACTTTACCTCTGCAAGTTTCCATAATGGTGCCCCGTTATTATGGGATGTTTTTTCCCATAGCCTAGCATTTCCTTTTTTTTTTTCCACAAAATATTACTTTAAAACTCGATTTTCCTCAACATAGTTTTTTTTACCTCTTCCTAGTAAATTTCCTCTTTATTGGGGAATTTTATTAGATATTTTTCTCCCATATATATATATATATATATATATATATATATATATATATATATATATATATATATATATATATTCTCTCCAAGTATTTTCTTGAAAATTTTGGGAAAGTTTGAAATTCTATCCCATCCTCATAGATAAGAATTTCCTGATCTCAATTAATCTATCTTTACAACATTTCCATTACTTTTATCAATAATTCCTAACTTAAAATAATTATTCCAACAAAATTATTGTTCCATAGGTCCACCTAGACATTGGTCTTATTTGCATAATAAAAAAGTTGTAAGTCAGGGATATTACATCAATAATGCATACAAGGATATATTTTTCAATTCTATTCATTTTGAAGAGTTATAATACAATTAATGCTTCCTGGTATATATATATATATATATATTCAAATGAATTTAACACACTAACTATAATTTTTCCAAAAGATAGCTAACTCACTAGCTATTATGCATTCAATACAACATATTTTTTTATTATTTCATACATGAGAGAGATTTGTAATACTTCCTCAAGAAATGACATAAATAACAAATCCTTCTCAAATAACAAAACCAATTTCCTTTTACGAAAAGGTTTTATGTGAACTACTTATCACACAAGTTATTTATATCTTTTTGCATGACTCAAGCTTCTCATGCTTGTAAAATCACATAATAATTTCTAGTAGATCAAATATACTAGATCTTATTCATGTGTAGCTAAGGACATACTCTCTTCAATTGTTAAGAAACCAACTCCAAAATTAGCAGAAAAGAGAGATCAATGCCTTAAAAATCAGCCACTTCGAGGGGGCAACCTCCAATACATTATATCTATGAATAATTGTTGGATGATACAAATGACCAAAACCTCCTTCTATATATAGGAGTCCATGGGGCCACAATATAATCCTAGCCGACGTAACAATAATAATGTAAAGGAATAATAATAATAGTATATGGGTTACAAGGGTACAACAATAACAATAAGGGGGCTACACTAATAAAAATAAGGGACTAAACTAGTAATATAGGGATCTAACATCAAGAGCCCAACATTTCTCTTTAAAGATTTTATTGCATATGCATCATGAGAAACTAGTTTGTAATATCTTATATGAAATAAATTAATTCCTTTTCCATAATTATCAAAATAACTATTATGTCTATATGTATGTAATCAATTATTCTTATCCAGTTGAAAAATCAAATGGAAGCATTGTGTTTTACACTATTTTTTCTATTTTAGTCATCAAATTTGGACATGACTTCCAACCATATGGAAACGAATTTTTGAAAAAAAAAAAGAGGTTTGTGTTTGGAAAAGGATTATTAACAAAACCCTCTCTCATTATTTTAACAGATGCCATGGTTTAGAGTATTAGATTGAATATTTGACACCCATTTTTCCATATTTAAATATTAAATAATTTCATGCTTTGGTCATTAACTTTAGACACAATTTCCAAACATATGGAAATTCATTTTTGAAAACCAAAAGAAGTTATGTTTGTAATGGATTCATTAAAAAAATAACTCTCAGTTTTACATAGGTCTCACATTTTCGAAGATTCGAATGAATCTTTTTAGCCCATTTTTCGAAATTTAAATATGAAATCAATTCCTATTTTTGTCATCAATTTTGGACACGGTTTTTGAGACATGTAAAAATAATTTCTAAAATATGAAAGCGGCATTTTTTATTTTTTTTTATAACTATAACGGTTATGGATTTTATTTATGAGAAAAAGAAAGAGAGGGAATTTGCTGTGGCATCCCAATTACAACATTGTAGTCTAGCAAGAGCTGTTTTTGTATTTTGACACAATCAAGGAATTTCAAAGGTTCTTTCCTCGTTTATGAATAACAACCCTTTTGTAATTGAGCACCCTTTGTTTGCCATCAAATCTGCTTCCCTATTTGAGTTTCTGAGGATGTGGTAAAACTTATATGATGCAAAGTCTAATAAGACTCTTTTCAATCTGTCGAAGATTCTGTTGAGACCTGCATTTTTGAAAAGCTCTTCAGTGTTTAGCTTTTTAATTAGTATTTCTGGGTTGCCAAATACCTGAATGTCTTTGATCCCTTTATCTCTTGCTATTTGATAGGCTTTAAGGAGACCAAGAATCTCTGCTTGATTATTGGATTTCTTGCCAAGTCCCCAGTAGAAGGAGTCTCTTGAATCTCCATTCGGGGAGTAAATGATCCCACCAGCGCCGGAAACACCGGGGTTCCCTTTGGACGCCCCGTCGAAAAAAATTGTGCATAACTTTTGAGAGCGCCACCAGTTCTAGAAATTGGCATCTGATTCTCTCTTTCTCCATTCCAGGTGCGCATTTTGGGGAGAGAGGAGGTACTTTCGATGTTGAGGTTCAAGAGGGCCAAGCCACCTCTTCTCCACTGGCAGGAGCGAAGGATCCTCTTTAGGGTACTGCAGATGGGCCGCTTCCAAGAGGAATGACTTCGCTTTTGCTGCAAATTGCAGCGGAGTGTGATTCAATTCTTTAAAGATATTCTGATTGTGAGCCAACCAGATTTGCCAACAGACGAACTTGGGGAGGGAATTCCATACTTTGCTCCAGAAAGACTTGTGAGGAATTCGATGAGGGTATAGGTGGTGCCATGCTGCAAAAAGGTCCGAGACAGAGATCTGAGAGGGAGGTTTAATTTGGAAATCCTGTAGGATGAGGTTCCAGACCTCCTTGGCGTAAAGACAGTCAACAAATAATTGTTGAGCTGTTTCAGTATTGCTCCTGCATAATGCATATCTGTGAGGACCTGCGAATTTCCTTTTCACAAGATTATCACTTGTTAAAAGCTTATTGTGGATCAGCGTCCAGAAAAAGAAATTAACTTTTGGGAGAGCTAATGGCTCCCAGACGTTTTTCCAGAATGTAGAGTTATGGCTGCTATTCCTTGAAACCTGTAGCGCTCCATACCCTTCAGCAGTAGTGTACTCCCCGACTTGGCCCCAACCCCAGCGGTCTCTCCTGGAACGATGGATCGGTGCAGCCTCCTCCAACAGGTCGACAAGAAAATATTGTTGAGGGAGAAGCCTGTCTGGGGCTCCATGGAAGTCCCAGCCGGCCCATTCACCGCGCTAGTCCCAAGTCGATAGGTCGAATATACTATGAATGCCTTCTCTTTCAAGCCAGGATCTCAGCTCGGATATCTCATCTTTGTCAATTAAGGGATCGCGCCCCATAATGCAATCGTACCATAGCCGAGTGAGTTTTCCATTACCTGGAATCCTGTACACATGATTTTTGAAGAATTTTCTACTATTGCAGCATAGTCTCCACAAATGCGAGTTGTTGGCTGTATTGCCCAGTTGCAGATTTCTAAAGGCAGACTTGTTGGTGTATTTTGACCTCAAGGTAGTGCTTATAGGATGTGAAGCCTCTTGAATCATCTTCCACAGGATTTTGCCTCCAAGAGCGATGTTGACAAGAGAGGGGTCTCGAATTTGCAATCCACCCTCTACAATTGGCCTTTTGACCAACTCCCAGTTTACCAGATGCATTTTCTTTTCATTGCCCCTCCCTCCTTTCCATAGAAAATCTCTGAGGAGAGAAGAGATCTGATCCATAATGTTTCTTGGGGGGAGCAGGAATGCTGCTTGGTAGATAGGTAAGGCTGACAGCTGAGACTTTATCAGTATGACTTTGCCACCTTTAGTTAACCAGTGCCCTCCCCAAGCTGCTATTTTTGTTTTGATTTTGCTGATAATTTCTCTCCAGAGCGACCTCTTGTTCACAGCTGAAATGATGGGGAGTCCAAGGTATTTTATCCTGTCCCATTGAGCGTGTCCTTTGAATCCAAGGAGGTTGGATATATTGTTGAGCTCTTGTTGGTCAATATTCCAACTGAATACTTCTCTTTTTCTTTCATTTATTAAGGCTCCCGATACTCTGCAATAGCTTCTAAGTACAGAATAAAAGGTCTTCGCTATTCTAGTTGAAGCTCCTCCCAAAAGAAGGGAATCATCAGCAAAGAGGGCATGATTCAGAGGATCGATACTGTTGGAGGGTTTGAGGCCTAGGAGGGAGCTTGTCATTTTTTCTGCTTCAAGTTTTCGACTAAGAGATTCAGCCATTAAGATGTATAGAAAGGGGGAGAGAGGGCATCCCTGCCTGATGCCTCTCCTAGCTTGGAAGAAGTTTGTTGGACGGCCATTGATGAGAGGGGCTATCCACGGGTTGTCAATGAAGGCTTTTATAAGGTTAACAAAGTGAGGAGAAAAACCATAGGAGAGAAAAAATTTGCTAAGAAATGATTGATTAAATTTGTCAAAAGCATTCGCCATATCTAGTTTTATCAGCATACCTTTCTCTTTTTGCTGCTTGCTTGAATGGATAGTCTCCCGCACTTGAATGACGTTGTCCAGAATGTGTCTGCCTTCCACGAACCCACCTTGAGCACTGGAGATTAGTCTTGTGAGCAAAGGCTTTATTCAGTTTGCTAAAAGTTTGGCCAGGATTTTGTAAGAGGCATTACACAGCGATATGGGCCTGAATCTTGCAAAAGTTTCCGGATTGGTATCTTTGGGGATCAAAGCTAAATATGTGGAATTGGTTCCTCTCCCTATTTTTTCTTTTTTCATGAATCCTCTTATCATTTTTAGAAGGTTGAATTTGATGATATCCCAACAAGCCTTGAAGAAATGGATTGTGAATCCATCAGGCCCTGGTGCCTTGTCTTCTTCCATGGACCAAATAAATTTGATAATTTCTTCCTCAGTTACCGGTTTGCATAGGTCTGCATTGTCTTCAGGGGAGATAAGAGAAGGGATATGAGAGAAAAATTCAACTACTTCCCCTTCTTCACCTTGGGTTTCCACGCTGAAAAAGATTTCTGAAATGTGTTTCAGCAGCTTCTTTTACCTGTCTAAATCCTTTGCAGATTTGGCCCTCCAAAGTCTTAATTTCTGTTATATGATTCCTGGACAATCTAGCTCGATACTGTCGGTGGAAAAAGGTGGTGTTTCGGTCCCCTGATTTTAACCACAGACTTCTGGATTTTAATCTCCAATACTCTTCTTCAAATCTGAAGGATTGATATGCAGCACGTTGTGCTTTTGTTTCCTTATCTAACAGTTCTGCCGTAATATTTTTGCTTTCCATATCATTTTGTAGGGACTGCAGAGCCTGTACTGCATCTTCTCTTTGACTGATGGGAGTAGGGGCTGGTTTCTTAATCCAGTCCTTCAATGTTTTTTTGGTGGCTTTCAGCTTTTTCTCCTAGACATAACTTGAAGAACCTGTGAAGGGAGTGGCCCAAGCTGTTTTCACAGTCTCTGAGAAGCCCTCTCTCACAATCCAAAGAGGGGAGAATCAGAAAGGTATGGGGCCCAGGTCCTCTTCATCTTCCAGAATGAGTTGAATTGGCTTATGATCTGAGGTCAGCTTGGGCAAGATTTTAGTTACTATGATCTTTTTGTTCATCATGAGAGAAATTTGCGCTAGAAAGCGATCCAAGCATGCAGAAATGTGATCAACCCCTGTTCGGTTTTTGGTCCAGGTGAAGAGACCACGAACTGGATTAAAATCTAATAGATCCCATTGCTGGGAGAGCTCTTCCACGAAGGCCACCGAGGGATCTTTGGTATTGGAGCCTCCCCTTTTCTCTTTGGCTTTCAAAACAATATTAAGATCCCCAGCTAAGATGATGTTATTGGGGGAAGCCTGCTCTAGAAATGCTGAAAGAGAGTTCTAGCAATCTCTTTTTTCAGTGTAATTTACAGGGACATAAAGATTGAAAAGGGAGATATTCAACTTACTTGCATGGTGTGTTAATTCCATTAAGATCCAATGTTGGGTCTTGTGAAATTTGTTCAGCTAGTAATTATCTTCGGTCCAGAGGGTTGCCAGCCCTCTAGATGAGCCCCTGGTGCTGACCGCTTTGCCTGAGCTTTTTGTCCATTTTGACTTGCTGATTTCTAGCAGAGCTTGTCCTGCTATCTTTTTCTCTTGGAGCAAGAGGATATCTGAGGGTTCTGATTTCAAGAGGTCCTTTACTGCATCTATTTTTGAATGGTTCCCCAGACCTCTGTAATTCCAAGAGACGAGCTTCATTATTTACCTAAGAGGGGGGTGGAACCACCCTTAGGTGGCCTTAGCCTGGTGTTTCTTCCGATCGACATTTCTATTGTAGACTGACTTCCTTGAGTTTTGAGCCTTTCATCTTCTTCTTCCCTTTTTACTTTACAGGATTTCCTTCCAGCTCTTTTTGATGGCCGCTAGAAGATTTCGTCCTCCGAGGAGTCAGAGCTTTCTGCTGCCTTTTTCTTTGTGACTTCTACGTAAGTGGGATTGGAGGGGCTGCCTTGAGTAGTTTCAATCTGGATGGCTGTCCCTCCCTCTTTGCTTGGAGGAGTGGCTTCTACTTGTTCCTCGGTTTCCTGAGCAGTATTTGCTGAATCCATCTGGGCACCTTCTGTTCCTTTTGGGGCTGCTTCCGATTCCTGGTTAGGGTTAGGGTTGTTCCCTGCTCTTGTCGCATTACCTTTTCCTGCACCTTTTTTTGGATGAGTTGATCTCTGGACTAGAGTCCATTGGTCCCCATTTTGTTTGTCTATTTGATCCTCTGATTTCTTCTTGCAGTGCTTTGCAAAGTGTCTGTGTCCATGACAATGTCTACATTTAAAGGGGAGCTGTTCATAGTCCAGTTCTTGGACATGCGTCCATCTAGCAACAGTGAGCTTGATTGATTCCGGCAAGCCCTCTTCAAGATCCACTTCTACGCATATTCGTGCACATGAGTACTGATCTTTTCTTACCACTTGGTCTATGTATTTTCCCAACGCGTTCCTGATGATCTGAAGAGTTTTTTGGTTCTAGCAATGAAGAGGCAGGTGCGGGAGTCTCACCCAGACCGGCACATCGGATGGGACATCCTGGGAGGGATCGAAATCTGGAGTCCATTTGTTTAGATACAGACCCTACGGCCCCATAGAGTAGGGGCCATTTCTGAATATTAAGCTTCTGTCTTCCAGGTTTTCAAATACAAATACGAAGAACCCTTTGCCCACAAAATAGCTCTTGACTCCTTCTTTTATCAGAGGTTTCCAGTTTCTTTGGGTCCATTCCTCCACTGACTTGGGAGAAGGCCAAAGGCCCGTGAACTGGCCAATGAGGCCTCTCTCAGCCAGATTCAAAGCCGCTTTACACGTTTCCTCCTCAGGCAGTGCGACAGATGGGATTTCAAGTCCATAAAGAGGCATTTTTATGGACCAAACTCATCTACAAAAACCTTTTTCAGTTTGTACACATCTATCACAATTTAGGAGATACTAAGGCATATCTAGACCCTATTTTCCAATAACTCATGCAATTCACATATTTATTTAGCCATGAAATTTTTTTAAGAATTCAAAGAACATGAAATATTCTAAGAATTCAATGAATAAAACAATTAGTCCTCTAGGCACAAAATTCCATAGAGGTTTTCTCAATAAATAATCTTGATTCTTTATCATACGTGTTTTTCCAAGAAAATAAATTCAATTCTTATTTCATCATCCACCATATGAAAACACAATAATTTTCAAAGAACATAGTTACTTATCTTTTGATGGATGATTGGAATACCTTATTCATCTCTCTTGGATCCATTATCCATGTATTATGTCATTCATTCCCCTATTTTTCCCCTAATCTTACAATAAATGGAATTAATAAAATGGAAAATCTTTTCTAAATTTGAGAATCATTCCATAAATCACCCATAAATCACTCCATAAATTCAATTTTTCCTAAATCACAAAATGACTCCATATATCTCTCATGCTTTTCTTTTGA
This sequence comes from Pinus albicaulis, assembly GCA_034641835.2. Lineage (NCBI taxonomy): Eukaryota > Viridiplantae > Streptophyta > Pinopsida > Pinales > Pinaceae > Pinus > Pinus albicaulis. The sequence continues at coordinate 1,203,729,361 of CM076577.1, forward strand.
AAGTAAATTTTCTTTCTACTTATGAACAAAATATCTCTTATCCATATTTTTTCTAAAACTATTGCGCATTATTTCTAAAACTCGTTAAATTTACCAACTTAATAATTTAATTTATTCATATAGAAGAATATGAATAATTCTAAGTAAATGAATTAAGAATTAATTCCTATAATTTTCCTATCTTTAAGAATTACAAGAATATTCTTCATGTAATATCAATACAATAATTAATAATTTTTAATTATTCAACAACCCTCATTTTACTAGATTTTTTTTTGGTAGCTTATGCATGGGGTATTACATAATCCCCCCTTAAAGAGAACATCATCCTCAAGGTTCTTCTCTTTTTGGAACATTAACTTTTACTTTTCATTAACAATTATTTATATAATGTCAAATAATATTTTAATCATAATACTTCCACAAAAACTAAAGGACCAATAGCCCTTTAATCATCAAAATGATAAAGAAAACTCTATCAAGTGCATATTGTATTTTATTTAGGATTTACACTAGTCTTTCTTTCCCACTAGTGTTGTTTGAAAATTACTGTATTTCTCCCAGATAGAAATTTAAATCAAATTCAAACTCATGAAATTTATCTACAAACATTTTCCTCTAGTTTTTCAAGAATTTAGAGTTCAATAACTCATTATTTTATCTGACATGAATTATTTTAGTCGCATATAACTCATTATTTTATCTGACATGAATAACTCATTATTGTATCTATGCATGAATTTAAATATGTCATTTATGAGTTGTTAATTTGCTCATAAAAACCTACCAACATAACCTATTTCATCAAAATTATTACTTAGATAAATTAATATATCATGTATACAAAACTATAATACATTAAACAACTTTGAGACATGTAATTTACAGTCTATTATAACATTCAACATATTTAGAGTATTTTGAAATCAATAGTCTAACATAGAGAAAATTTCATTTAGCCGTAGTTAATTTATGGGATTTATTCAGGAACCGAGCGTATGCCACCCAACCGTGAACTATCTCCAATATTTCCCCACCGAGCTAAGATCTACTTGCCAATGGAATCAAAAACCTCATTGATTCCTTAGTTCTTTCTTCCGAGTAGATTTTTAGCAGTGTCATCCTTTAAGGTTTACCAACATTTGCCTTTTTGTTTTAGATTTTTCGAAAAATATAATTTTCTTTTTCTTTAAAACATGTCTTTCTCTTTCGTTGTGATTTATTTTACCCCACATAGTATTTATATCCAACTAAGTGATTAACATAATATTTCTCTCCCATTATGTTAATATTTATCTGTTTATTATTTTCTCCTAGGGATTTTTAGGAGAACTTTAGGGAAGGCCCATCTTGGAATTAACCACCAATAGCTTTTCATAACCTAGCAATAAGTCTTCTAAAATTCTAGAGTTATTTCCTAGATACCCCAACCAATGTATTCATTAAATCAATAATAAAATAAAATTTTACATCATCACATTAGCCCTATAATGGCTTCCATAGGCATTGAATCCAATAATAATTCAATGTCTAAAAATAGTCAATGCCTAAAAATCCATTTTAATTTACATAATTGTCCATTTGCATATTATAATTAAAGAAAAGGAACATTTATGTATACCCGACATCTATATTTGACCATCGACATGGGTCCCACAATTTTTCAAAGTACATTGAGAACAGTTCATCAAATGTAATATCGGTGGTATAGATTCCAAATTTCCACATAACAACTATTACGAAACTTGGAAAAAAACAATAAAATATCTTTCATACCATAGAATTACACTTTCTATAACGTCTCGCCTTACCAACCATCAATATTATAGATAATTGATAGTCCCATTGAACACTATGACACATGCATTTTTTTTCTTTTTTTCTTTACAATTAGCTTGCAATCATGTAAGCGACAACCATTGGGGAATTTTGGGAAAATATTTTGCAATCATGCAATCTACAACCACTCTAGCTTTTTATCAAATAGTTTGCAAGCATGCAATATAAAACCAATGGGGAATTCTAACAAACAGTTTGTAAGAAATAAATCTACATCCATTGAGGAATTATAACCACAATTTCCAAGCATGCAATCTACAGTCAATGAGACATTCTAAAAAATAGTTGGACAACATGCAATCTACGAGCATTGATGAATGTTAACAACTATTTAGTGTACATTAAATAAGTTTCCATAATGTAATATCCCTATTTTTCAGCTTTTAATTAGAAATTTTCAAATCCTAAAGGTTAAGTGGACCTAAATAAAAACAATATGTGTGGACATATTATTTTTTTTTAAATTAATAAATGTGAAATTTTAGTTATTGTGCAAAGACTACAGTAAATTGGAGACTGGGATTTCAAGTCCATGAGGATGGAATTAAATCCAAATACTTTCCCAAAATATCCATAAATCCTTGGAGAAAATAAAATAAAATAAATATATTAGGCTGGAGATAAAAATATAAAATACATCTCAATATAGTGGAAAGTTATAGAGAAGAGGTGAATTAAAACTAGAAAGAGGAAAAAGCTAGTTTTAAAAAGATTTTGTGGAAAAAAAAAAAGGAAAACCTAGGCTAAAGGAAAAAAACATCCTTATTTAACTGGACGCGGTTATGGAAACATGCTGAGGGAAAGCAAGCTTAAATAAGACATTCTTGGGAAGACAAGAGGTTGTATACACTTTGGAGGAATTGGTCTTTGCTCGAGGGGAGCTGTGGATGAAAGCTCAAGGTTGGGTGGAAAATAGTCTTTACCAGAATTGGTATGCACAATTATTAAATTATGTCTTAATATTATGTTGTTATGATGATGATTAGATAATGGTAAATGTGTTTTAGTTAGGAATATAAGTGGAAAATTATGTCTTATGAATTTTCAATCTGTATAAGAAATTATTTTATTCTTGAGAGGGAAGTGCCTGTTGTATTTAACAAAAACATAAATATAGGAGGTATACTTGTAGTTTTGTATTGTTACATAGAATAGTTAAATTAATTAACCAACAATCAGAATGTCTAAACCGAATGAGAAGGGTCTAAATATGTTGTTAAGTTTATGAAACTTAATATATTACGAGTATAAAATACATCATTAGGAGTGGAGAATATTATAAAGATGTTAAGGGAGAGATGGTAAATAATTAGTTATTTCTGTAAGTTCAATGAGCAAGCAAAGATATGTACAGTGGGAACTATTATAAAATAATAATGGAATATGTTGTACAAAATATGTACATAAACTCATACTGTAGAAATTCATAAACATAGAAACCAATATATATATATACTTACTTACTTACTTCTTATGCTGAACGAAGAAATATAATATGAATTTAAATATAGAGGCACTATATGTACAATAAAATTATAAATACAAACCTCAATTAGGAATTATGCTTAAGTTATGCATGTAGTTGAAATACTAGAAAGAACATGGAAAACATGCATACAATTATTATATCGATGGAAATTCATCAATTAAATGAGAACAAAAATACATATTAATATTCATATAAAATGTGAGTGATCACTGTTACAGTTATATGGACTGAAAGTCCATTCTTTTTAATATTAATTACATAGTGTATACATGGATAAATATCATTGAACTCAGCGATTGAATTTTGTGAATGATAATGACCAACCTATAAATAGATGAAAGAAAAAGTATTGTCAATTCTTTTGAGAAAAAATACATAAGTAGTTGTATTGTAAATTACAAGATGTGAAGTGATTGTATTGAAAATCCACATAAAGAATGGTTAGAATTATATCTTCCAGAAATTTAAAATAAATACACAGAATATTGAAAATTGTCAATATCAGTTAAAATATGAATATACCTTATTAGTCAAGTTTGAGGCACTTAAGTCTCTTCTATATATGAAGCAAGAGAATCAAACATATATGTCAGTATGGAGAAATGAGAAAGAAATTAGAATTTTGTAATAATATTGAAATTATAAAAAATGAATTACCTAAGTTGTGGGTGGAAACCATATACTCGGTATTTTAGGTAAATCCATGAATTGTACGGAAGCGGGAAAAGAGGAGTTTTCCTATGAAATAAAGCCTTATGTTAATCTAGGAAATTAACAAAATTATTATTACTTACATAATAGAAGTGGTCACATACAATAAATTAATAATTACTACTGGGAACGTTTTATGGAAATTTATAAGACAGAAAGAGTGAAAATATATAACAAAAATATATGTAATGATCAAATATATATATATATATATATATATATATATATATATATATATATATATATATATATATATATATATATATATATATATATATATATATATATATATATAAACTCATTTAAATTATATTTTCTATAAATTGGCAATATCAAAGTTGACTCTCAGTAAAATAGCGAAGACTGAGTCACTTCACTAAATCAATTCTAGGATATAGAGAGAGTATAATTACATCGTAAAAATGAAATAATTAGAAAAATTCATTTCAATTAAATGGGGAAAATCGAATTCTAATCCATTTTAGCAAAGTTGTGGGTTGTATGCAAAAATTAAACAGAGTTACCAAAATCACTCGTTGGAAAACGAGGGTTAAGTAACTATGAGATAGAGGTCAAGTATATTCATGAAGTTGAAATAGGCTTGAATACCTCTGTGTGAATTGAAATAATGTCAAAGACAAATAATGTTACTCAGAGATGAGAAGTTAATTAAATGTCGAGAAATAGGAGAAAATAGAGCACCAAGTATTCAATACAATATTATACAGTTACTGTAACAATATCAAACTTTGGGAATTAGTAGCAAATTCAAACTGTCAAATTTTATACAGCAATAAATCACAAACTCCAAAATGAATAATAAGAAAGCTTTGACTGTGGAGGGTAAATCCAAGACATTGATTTCAGACGTAATACATAATATCTTGGAAAGAAAACGAGGTATAAAACTGAGAATTAAAAAGAAGAGTTCATAACTCAGTAGAAGAGTATGGAAATTGGGGCAAAATGTTAAAATTATTTTAATAGGGCAATCGTTGTAAAATCTCGAAGGAAAATTTCCATTAAACAAGTAGAGCTCAACATTACCATAGCATGAATTATCTAAATTAAAATAAGGAAACCAAAAATTATAACACATAAGAGGGATACATAGCAATTGCGAGAAGAATATAGGACTTACCTGTGTATGGTGAATTGGTATTACCTCATGGGTTGACCGTGAGCATTTCGTGCTAAAACCATCTCCTATCATTCAATGTAAAGGCAGAAAGGAACTTAACTATTCCTTAAAACAAATGTAAAATGAAGAGTAAGTCTCTAAATGAAATAAAAGACTAACTCAGACATTATAAAATGAAAAGTGAACTCTGTAAAAAGCTATGAGTATTAACCAAAATTCTGAGCAATGTAAAGAGGGGAATCATGTTACCTGCATCATTAGTGGTGATTGTAAGGAAAAAATGGTAGAGGGAAGCCATTAATGTTGCCAAAATTAAAATAAAGAACCAGAGTCAAAATCCTCAAATGTAAAAATGGCAACTGCATAATGAAAGAAAGTAAAACAAATACATTAAACCCTAGTAAAGTGCTATGGAGGGAAGTAGTATGAATTGATCTCATCCGTCGAGTGATGAGAGATCCAACCTCCACCTATTAACAAAATTAATATGCCCATGTGATCAGGATAAGACGTATTACATACCATTAAATTGAGGAGAGAATCAAACCAAGTAAACTTTAAATAGTGGAAATAACATTGTCATAAAACATTAATTCGATGTAAGACAAAATCCATACAGGTATGGTCAAAGGAATATTTTACATCAGAGAATGCATGGCATTAAAATCATGTCATATAACCATTAAAATATTCACATGTTCAATAAAAAAATCAAAGCTATTATGATAAATTTTGTATAAGCATGGTGTCAAGATTAATGGTATGATACCATATACGTATTTTGATTTCAATAATAGTGATAAATAAATATAGTTAAAATGGGTTATGTGGCATAGAAAGGAAACCTTTCATGGGGATTATTCATATAAGTCAATATGAAATGCATTCAAGTATGGTTATACATATTTGAATTTTTATCTAAGACTTAAGAGATGTAATAGAAGTCTTGTATAATATGAGAATTCTCCCATTATATTATGAATTGATACAACTATGGTGGCATAGAGGAAATTACTTACGTGGTCAAGTTAGGATGTTGTGGAATATATCCTAATAGGTAACTTTAACTTTAATATTTATTAAATTCATAAAGTCAATGATAAATTTATAATGTGTAGAGTTGTGGAAATTTATATAGATTTAATAAGATAATGAAAAGGGAAACTATTATAAAGGACTTAATGTACATTGGCACAAATGTATGAATTCGGGAAGGTTTTCAAGCCAAATTTAATTCTAGGTACTTGAGTGAGAGATATTATGATGAAAAAGACAAATAATTTCATGAGTTGAGATTGGGACAACTCACAATTGATGAGTTTTTTACTAGATTCACTAACTTGCTTCACTATGTGCCTTATATCAAAGAGGAAAAGGCAAAAGTACACCAATTTTTATACTACCTACCTACTATCTATAAAGAGAGAATCAAATTTGAAAATACAAAGACAATTGGTGAATTTTTTCGTAGAGCAAGACTCTGTTATCAGTAGTTCAAAGGCAGAAATGATTAGCTGAAAATTTGGCAAAACAAAGAGAAGTGGAAGGGTGACTCAAATTTAAAAAGATTAAAAGCAACATATTTGAAAATTTTTTGGAATAACCCCCAACACTGGAGAAAACTAACCAACACAGACACATACTGGGTCAAAGTAGATGGATGTGAAAGAACAACTAAAGTGCTAGGGATGTGGAGAACCTCACTTGTTATGTGACTTTCCTCACATAACAATTCATAACATTGAAGTGTTGCAAGAGATAAATACTCTAAACGCCATTGCTCTAAACATTCCTAGGACCAATACTGCACTTTAAGGTCGCCAGGCTGAACACCAATCAACCATGACAGAAATCAAAGGTATTATTTTTGAACAACCTATTTATTATTTGATAGATCTAGGAGAAGATGTAAGTTATGTTAGTCCATATATTGTAGAAAAGTGCAAGTTAAAGTTAGAAAAATTTCAGCAAGAATGGTTAGTGTAGTTAGCTACAGGAACAAAAAGAAAAGTGACCCATAAACTTCCAAAAACTGTTGTAAACTTAAATGGGCATGAAACTAAGATTCATCTAAATATATTTCCTCTAGGATCATATGACTTGTTAGTAGGAATGGACTAGTTAGAGAAGCATAAATAAATAGTAAATTGATTAGAAAAAGCAGTTCATTCTATAGATGGTGAGGGAAGATTTGTGATAGTGAAAGGAACACTAAAACCAATATTTATCATACAATTTTATACATTGTAGCTAAAAAGGACAACAAGAAAGGGTTGTCAAGTGTATGATGTACAAGTGGAAGAATTGGGACATCAAACTGAAAAGGAGGCTCTAGAAATTTTACCAGTAATCAGAGAGTTCAAGGATGTATTTCCAGAGGAAATTCCCCATCTACCTCCTAAAAGAGAAATTGATTTTTGAATTGAACTAGTACCAGGCGCTCCACCTTATAGAATGAGTACCCATAAACTATTAGATCTGAAACCTCAATTGCAAGAATTTTTAGACAGAGGGTACATCAGACCAAGTGCATCTCCTTGAGGAGCTCTAGTACTATTTGTTAAAAATAAAGATGGCACATTCAAAATGTGCATAGATTACAGACAATTGAATAAATTGAATATTAAGAAAAGATATCCTTTGCCAAGGATAAATGACTTATTTGATCAAGTGAGAGGAGCCACTATTTTCTCAAAGATTGATTTAAGAACAGGATATCACCAACTCAGAATTAAGGATGAAAACATCAAAAAAAAAACATTCAAGACTTGATATGGACATTATGAATTTGTAGCCCTATCCTTTGGAATTACTAATGCACCTGCTACATTCATGTGTTTAATGAATAGTGTACTGCACAAGTATCTAGAAAAGTTTGTACTAGTGTTCATTGATGACATTTTGGTGTACTCCAAAAATGAAGAAGAACAAAGAGAACATCTCAGAATAGTCGTACAAACACTTAGAGAACATAAATTATATGAAAAAATCAGCAGATATGAATTTTACAAGGATAAAATTCAGTATTTGGGTCAGGTGATTTTAAAGGATGGCTTAACAGTAGACCCAGATAAAATACAAGTAATAATGAATTGGTCTGTACCCACAGATGTACCAGCCATACGATCATTTATGGGTATTGCTGCATAATACCGTATATTTGTAGAAGGATTTTCAGTCTTAGCCTATCCTACTACTTCTTTATAGAAAAAAGGAGTGAAGTTTGAATGGGTAGAAAAGTGTCAAAGTAGTCTTAAAAAATTAAAACTAAAATTAACAACTACCCCCATATTGAAAATTGCTGATCCAAACAAGGAATTTTTAGTATGTACAAATGCATGTGTGGAAGGTGCTGAGTCAAGAAGGTGACTGTTAAAGGTAACCTTAATGTTTCACATTAATCATCAACCCAGCGAACGTATTTTTATTTCAAGAGTGCGAGAAAAATATATATGAGTGAAATTAGAGGTAATTACTCTAAATCATTGTAAGAAATGTTAGCTAATTATTGAAGTTTAATCAAACCAACTCAAAGGTAAACTATGAAGTACTTCAAATCAATCAAAGAAATAAACTCTTGATCTAAACCTATGCATAAATAAGAACTCAATGCCGAAATAAGAGATCATTTAGAATTAAACAACATGCTTTAATGAATTAAACAAAAACCATAATGAATTGAACAACAATACTAATGAATTGAACAACACACAATTATTTAACATTTTGCAATGGAATTCTCTATAACTCAACTAACAACAACATTTGGAATCGAACAACAAACCAAACATTCAAACTTATGATGGAAATACTTTAAGAAATGGCTGTATGCAGAATTGAACATCAACTACTTAAGCACACTAGAATCAATATAATAAATGTAAAGGCGTCACTCCATAATAAAGGAACATCAATGGTAAATTCAACCTATTGAAAAGGCAATTGCATCACATCACACTTGCTATTTAATGAAAGTGCAAAGAATAAATAAAATGCAATATTCATAAATAAACGTATAATACAAAATAGCAGGAGAACTCCCAGGGTCAGGGCCTGAAGCCTTTAGAATTCTTCTGCCAAGAAACACTCAGAATATTCTTAGAATGAAAACAATGACTTCTTCATTAATTAATGGGGCAACACATCATCGTGAGTTCAAACATTTTGTCTGAATAATTTTATTACAGGAAAATTATAATACATGAACAACTCTTCTCTCCTTCACCTAGAACCTTTTATAACTTAAAGGCGAAACAAAAAAGAATAATGAAACCTCGGGATCAGGAGATACTGAGGCTTTGTAGCCATCAACTGAATGCTTCAAGAATAGGCGTGTTTCTACATCTTTTTTTGATTCGTAGGGACCGATGTGATTCCATTTAATTTTCTTGACTGCTGTTGTTTATTCATTTTGATCAACAGTTGGTTTTTTTTTATTCCCTATCAATAAAGACAACTAAATTTAGTTTTCATACTATTAAACACACCTTTTATCAATAATTCATTTTACTCCACCTTTACATTATCCTCCTTTGATCTATTTTTGAAATGAAGGAAGACATATAATGTTAATGATAAATTATGCTAAAGATATGGGTAAAATGTACCTTTTACTCAGCCCAACATACTCCCCTACTTATCTTTTTGCATTTCCTCATGCAAAAATATGACTGACGTGTAGTTGAGTTAAGGAATGGGCAAGATACACTTCTTCCTTGTAAAGTCTAAAACCATGCATTTGTTTCACTTTTGAAAATGCTGAGTTTGTATGTCCCTCTAGTAATTCATAATCATGATTGTAGTATTCATGAGGGTGCCATATTATGGGGCAATTATAATTGCAGCGTATCCATGTAATACCCATGTTCAAAATTAGATTACTATAAAAATGAAAACGAGAAGCATCATTTTTGAAATTCCTATACCGAAATGGCTCTTTGTTCTTCAAATTATTAGTAGAGGTTTGCCATCTCTATTTGGATGCTAATACAACTTCTTCCTGAATATCTTTGAATTATGCTCTTCCATTCTGCACAATACCTTTGTGAATTGGACCCAACTTGACTATCACTCCTTCCCATTGCATAAGCTTCTTATTTTTAGTAAACAAAAATAGGGGTTTTGTAGGCTCCCCTCTGACCCATAGATATAACCATGTTCTCTTTTCTGAAAGATATTGTAAGCTTTATCCTATCTAGTCTTATTTTTGGCAAAGGACATAAAATCTTGGAACTGAATGTCCCTAATGAAGGGGCTGGGGTTACTATCTCTATCCTCTTCTAAAAAGAAATTGTGCAAATACAATTCACACAGAAGGTGCTGGGTTTGTTCATCCTGATCATTACAACATTGGACAAATTATTTTATAGCTTTAAATGTAGTGGATTTCCCTACTCTGATAGATTTCATCTTTACAAACAAATATCCTTCTACTAAAAATAAGGCATAATTGGTGGTCGGTGCCCTGCAACTCAATACATCTGAGTAAAGAGAACAAAAACCACTGGTTTGTTTCTTAGCCTGTTCCAATTGATCCTGTACCCTTTTTACTTTTACCCTTTCTTCCCCAAGTTTGGAAAATGTTTCATCTTCAATTGTAGAAAGGTATTTAAATCGTTTTAGTAATGCCTAATGTTCTTATAAGGGAACTACTTCCTTCTTATACTGGGCCAATTCATGTTGAACTTCAGTTAATTCCTTGCGAAGCTTTTGATTCGAAACTCCTTCTACCAAAGGAGTGTTCGCATGTGTTTCCTCTGTTTGAGTTTCTTTGTCCTCTATGAGTATAAAATTAGTCTACATAGAGACTTCATCAGTATCAACTATTTGAGTGAAAAAATCAATTTTGGCTCCCATGGTAGCTAATTCCTTCTTAGGCTTCCAAGCCTTGTCTTATTCTTTCAACCATTCACTTAATTGCTTTACTATTTTCCTCAATTTTGTGCATTTCCTACTCATCTTTCTCAATCTTACCTTAGTTGATTTTTTTTCGAAGGAGTTCTGGTAGGAGAAGGAACAACATCGGCTTCATGTTTAGGAAGGGATGTGCCAGTATTAGGGTTATAATTAAATGTAACAATGTTTTCTTTAGGTGTCCTAGAGTTTATTCCAGCATTAATGTCCTGACTGCGTAGAACAATATTTTCTTCAAGTTTCAGAGGAGTTTTCTCAATACTTGTGTCCTGCTCTAATAGAACAATATTCCCTGATGGGGATAAAACCATCAAATCCTAAAATTCATCATTGAAGGTAGGATTTCAGTATGGCTAGAGCTGCCTACTGAGGCAGACTAGTTCGAATGGTCCCTATATTCCTCAAATTGCTCAGATGGGTTCCTAGTTTTACAATACAATCTCATTTGTTCCAATACTTGAGCCATTTTCTCCTCATAGTATTGTAAAGATGGATTTTGAGGGCTCAGAGGTGGTGTATAGGATGGCCCAATATCCTCCATTAATTCTGAGGTATTTTTATGTAGTTATAATATTTAATACCATCTTCGTTTTAATGGTTCTGAGGTTGAAACATGGGTTCTCTTCCCTCTAGCTCTCCTGGGTATGACTATTCTTGGAAGTTCAATTTCTTCTTTGTCAAGGTTTTCTGGCAGGTAGGGCAGGATTGACAAAAATATTCCATGTTAACTGATGTTTATTTCATGAATACTAATTTTTTTTATGAATCCACGGTGGCTAACAACTGCTTGAGGGTTTTTAGCTATCCTAATCTGAACAACAGTATCATGCAATATAGAATTCAAGAAGAAAGGAAATTTAACTCAAATCGTTTATTTGAGAACAACTAGCATTTTGAATTGACGGGACTTTACCACATCCTAGTGTCTGTGACATGTGATATAATTTTAAACGAAGATTGCAGTTCTTGCCAAGGCTGCTTCAAGGACGCAGGGTCAATACCTTTTCCTTTTATTACTAGTTGCTCATTTAGATCCTAATACATTGAAACTGCTTCCTGTATGAGGACAAGTTTATCAGTCCATTTTCCCCATCTATTGGAACTTGAGAGACCTCAACAATTACTTATTTGGATATTGGTATAATTATACCTTTAATTATGGTGTGCCCTTCCCACGGGTTTTGCAGGAATTTAATTATTGTCTCTGTATTAAACCCTTGTATTCTGTGTAGATATGGAATCCAACTAGCTTTCTAGAAAATGGTGCGAGCTAATTTTGAGACTTGAAGGATTGTGGGTTCATTGTGAAGAGAATTTCCACCCATGGCTACTGTGTTTTCGTGATTGGTTTCTTCACCCTTCTACATGCGTTTCTTCCCGCTCTGTTAGTTAAAAATAATATAAACACTGCATGCAGCTTTTATAAAATATATTATTAGAAATATGACTGCATGACATTTGATGCAATGATTCTATTTTTCAATCATCATATCCGAAGGGAGTCGTATGGTTAATTCACATTCCTTTTTATTATGGATATTTGTACCCCCTCCAATGAGAGAAGGGTGTCCACCGACTTCAAGCACAATAAAAGAGGAAAGGTGGTAGTAATCATGAATGCACATGAAGTAGAAGTCAGAAGTTGGTAATCATCAAAAATGTACATCAGGTGGAAATGACCAAAGAGGGAGAAAAGTGGAGTAGCAATCATTATGAAAAGGATTTCCTATTTTGATGGCATAGTATGACATAAGCATGACACGTGACATATTATGATTGATGTTGTTATCACTCAAATCAGCATAATTAGATAATTTAGATAAAATCATAGTTTATTATGCGTATAGGTTTTGATAATGATAACACTTATTCAGACAACGCATTCATCTTCAGGAATGGATCAATAGGAAATAGGGTCATAAAAATAATTGGTTGTTATCAGAAAATTACTCCAATACCACAAGCAAAGCCACTATTGCCAACATGCATCCATAGCTTCGATAGGGTTGTTTTTTTAACTCAGAAATGAGCGAGAATCATTTATTTAAAATTAGACATTTTTCTTGTTTTGTGGAGAGACCACTATGGTGGTGTGGTGGCTAGATAGTAATAGCGCCATTCACAGGGATTTAACAGAGTGATCAGGCTAGCTCTTGATGAGACTTCTTTTCCTTCAAGCAATTTTATTTGTCGAGAAGGTAACTACCCTATTGCCGTGGCCATTATGGAAATGTCACCTATTAGATCCTCATGATCATTGTAGGTTGGCTCGTAATGAGACCCTCTATTTTCTCTTGTTTAAAAATTTTCACATAGAGATATATTTTCTTTTTATTATAAATGTAGGGAGGCTCATTACCTCAAGAGTTAGGGATGGTGTAAGAAGTAAAAAAAATGCCAATACAAATTATTCTCTTATTCCTATATCCTCATGCCGAAGAGAACTGCCACTTGAGAGTGTAAAAAGATACACCAACATAAGACTATGGTAATGAATTGTGCGATAATACATTTTATGAACATGCGATATCCATAATCCAGCCATTCATTATGTAGATAAACCATGTTAGCTTCCCAAGTAGAGATTTCCATCAAAATTTCAAAAGAACATAATATTAGTAATATCACTGCTTTTCTCTTCTTTAGGTGAAAATTCGTTTTGTATAAAATGGTTTTTATGGAAAGAATGTGTAAAGGAAGAGTTGTAATTTGAAAGGAAATCATAAAAAGACAAAATATTAAAAAAATAAAATCAATTTTGATAGTAATATTATGTTATTGATACGAACATTTCTTTGAGTGTGTGGAAAACCCTAGTGGATGCTCTGAGCAACCTGCTACTCTGTGTCCCCAGCCTTTGGCTGCTGTAGGCATTGTCATCGTAGACCTGCTATATCTCTTCAAGGGCTCCTTCTATGGAGCCGGATGGAGGCTTGAAGGCTCCATCCTTCTGAGATTAATACGGAGGGACCTCTCATTTTCCAGGTATCTCCTTCTTCACACGTCTTACTAACATCTATGTATCCCCTCGTACCGACCTTGAGATGTGCCCCAACCCTCCTCTGCAAGAGCCTAGTGAGGATCCTCGTGATGCTTAGAAAAAAACCACTACATCAAAAACCACGGTGTCCTCCCTGAACACTGAGGCTGTGAATGAAAATCCCCTGCTCTCTGTAGGAATATGGTCAGAGTTGACAATGACAACTAATGATGGAGCCAAAAGGCCAAATTCTTGCAACCCCAAGGAAGAAATATCCTTGAAATAATAATTCAGGATCTAGATGTTGCAGTTTACAGAGAATACATGCATGAACACAAGATTATTTGCAAATTCATGGGTGTTTGGCCCACTGAGAGAGGTCTCAAAGTATGGATCCATGCCAAATGGAGTCCAAAAGGAGAAATCAAACTTCATCTAGGATCTAAAGGCTTCTTCAGAATAGTATTTGCTCTCCTAGAATACAGAGATAGGATATTTGAAGGCGACCCTTACTTCTTTAACTCAGTAGGGCTGTACATGAGATATTGGAAGGGAAATTTCACACCAGATAAAGAGGATTTCACTAGGGTTCTTGTTTGGATTAGGTTATACTCTCTTCCCATGGATTACTGGGCTCAGTCAATCCTAAATGGCATCAGGGATGAACTCAGAGAATACATAAAGATGTCTGAAGGTACAAAAAATGGGCACTATATCTCCTATGCTTGCATCTGCACCTACATTGACGTCTCTGGTGCCTTACTAGAGGTCATTATACTGAATTTCAGGGATGACATATGGACCCAAAGTGTTTATTATGAGCACATACCCTTTCACTGTAGAAAATGTCATGAACATGGGCATCTCTTCAGAGATTTCCCACAAAATAAGCCCCCTACAAAGGATGATCAAGCAAGTAAAATGGATGAACTAGGATTCACCAAAGAAGGAAAAAAACACAAGCAAGGCAAAAGAACGAACATCAGGAAATATCCCCCAAAGTTCGCCCAACAAAAAAAGTTTGATCTCCTATCCATGCTTCAAGAGGACGCAGGCCAACACAGCAAGGAAAAGGAAACGATTGCACAGAAGGAAACACCAATGGAAAAAACGACATAGAAATGGATACAAAAATTTCTCTTACACAGGAGGGCAGTTTACCTCAAGATGACACAGACATGAAGAGCATTTAGGACATACCCACGCCTGAGGAAAGAGAAATCAAGCAAGTCTTGATGGGAGTGGACTTGAAAAAAATAACAAAATATTGGAATGCAAAAGGTATAGAAGGAGTGTCCACACAACACAAATGTTGAGATTGCAACAAGATGATGAGCTTAGTGGAAAGGAGTCACCTTCACTAAGTGGGCACGTAGGCTATTTTTGGCACAAAGTATATTTTTAGACTATGTATCTTTTTAGACATATGGATCATGTTCTATGAGTTGTAAGATGCTATTTGTGGATGGTTGGTCAATTTGGAAAAAATAGATGGACTTCTATTTTTAGAAATATTGGGCGGAATCTATTTTTAGATTGCCAGTCTAAAAATAGATATGTCAAATATTGTGAAAACCTTAATAGTGGTATTTGGAGCTCTAACATTATCTTATTCTCTTGAGCATAGGTTAAGAGGGTACTATAGATGTATACAGACAGAGGGAATTATGCTGACTACCAGGGGTTAGTGGAGCCTAAATGCATGAAGCTCCAGGGTGGGAGCTCATGTGGTAGTGAGTTTGGTGGAGTTGATTGAGGAAGTTAGTGGAGTTGTATTCAGTTTAACTAATCTAAACATAGTTGAGCTATTTGTATCTAGTTTAACTAATTGATACAATTAGTGAGAGTGGTGTGAATTAATTATTCATTAATTCACTAATTATAAAATCATTAATCAACTAAAGAATGCATCATTTAACTTCAGTGCATGGACAGTTTCAGTGGAGACCAGTGCAGAAATAGTTGAAAGAGTAGGTTAACTATCAGTTGTGACTATACAGTTGCTATTTGCAACACACAGATAGGTGGAGAAGCCAATGAGGATTGCGCAGTACAAGCCAGGTGGTTTATATATTTAATGAATTCATCCCATAGCATTGAAAACGCAATAGAGGCTGGCTATCAAGTGGCAAAATATTGGAGCATGTGTTTTGCTAGATCTAGCTTGATAGTGTGTAGCAATTGAGGGTGTGCATGAGAGCTTGTGAGGAGATTTTGTACTATGATTTTTACATGATCTCGATGAAATATAATATAAATATATTTGGGGTTTTCAGCTTTAAGCTTTCCCATTAAATACTGTGTTCATATGTGTGATTGTTTGTGGTTTTAATGTATGCATGCAATTGATTTTATTTCCGCATGTGATGATCAATGGTAGAAGAGATTCTGTATTATGCATGAAGCTAAAATAGTGTGTGATCAGGAGAATCTCGGTGAATAATATCTCAGTTATTCAAATTTATACATGGTATCAGAGGGATATTGATCATTGGAGCAATTGCAAAACATTGAAGCGGTTGAGTTTTGTGCTGGTGGAATTTGAATTTGCAGTAGTGTTTTCTTGGTATTGAAGTTGAGATGTCTTTCAACAAATTGCAATTGGAGTATGCCCTTGAGGGCAGCTTGAATTATATTGCATGGAAGGATAGGATGGAGTCGGTGCTGGATGACAATGGGTTGAAGGAATTCATAGATGAAGAAATTCCAAAGCCTACTTCTAGTGATGCTGCCGTACTTGATGCATGGCAATAGAAGACATCAAAGTGTCAAAGGATTCTGTTGGAAGGCGTGAAGGATCAAATAGTATATAGCCTTCATGGTAAGGCTTCTCCATTCTTGATGTGGAAAGCTTTGACAGACTTATTCCAAAGAAAGAGCGACCAGAGGAAGTTGGCGCTCAAGCATAGACTCAAAAACATAAATATGGAGAAAGGCGACAGTATGCCCAAGTACCTCACAAAGTTCATCCAATGCAGGGATGAGCTGGGAAGTGTGGGGGTTACTGTTGATGACGAGTAATTTGTGAGCTTGGCTCTCCTTGGGCTTCCGAAGAGTTGGCATTCCTATCAGGACTCTGTCAATGGTCGAGAGAAATTGCCAGGATGGGAGCGACTTTCGTCGGATCTTATGCAAGAGGAGATAAGGCAGAGTACCAGGGATGAATCTTCATCAAAGAGCTCAGATGAAGAAAATTTTCTTTGTATTCCAAATAAAAGAAGGGGAAGAGCAAGAAATCTTCTCAATCCGGTGCGAAAGGCAAGAAGCAGGACATGTCAAAGGTGAAGTGCTTTCACTGTCACCAACACGAACATTATGCCACTAATTGTCCAGAGAAGAAGAAAAATAAGCAGGCTGCTGGGACTGTAGCTGGAGAGGCCTTAGCCTCACAGTTTGAGCTATATTTTTCACTGATCACATGCTTGGTCTCAAGTGTGATGGGTTTAGTGTGGTTTCTTGATAGTGGTGTGTCTTTTCACATGACAGGAGATCAAGATTTGCTTACTAATCTAGATGAGAAAGATCTTGGAGTGCACCTCGAGATGGGCGATGATGGTAGATACAGTGCGACCGGTATCGGTACCATTTCCTTTGAGAGGGAGTCTGGTAAACCCTTCATATTGAAGGAAGTGATGCATGTTCCGGGTTGAAGAAGAATCTTATCTCTATGGCGATGTTAGAAGACAAGGGATATGATGTTGTCTTTAGCGAGGGAAAGGCTTTCCTGTGCAGTAAGGCAACTGGTGAGACCCAGAGGATAGGGGTTCAAGTTAAGAACCTTTATCAATTGCAGGTAGATGGATGCGCAGAAATGGTAGGCAAGGCAGAAGGAGTGGTGAGCCAGGATGATGGCAAGTTGTGGCACCGGAGATTGGGCCACCTTCACCATGGAGCTTTGAAGATACTACATCAGATTTTTACTGGGCTTCCTAAAGGCACTCTTGCGAAGTCAGATCAGTGCAAGGGGTGTACCTTGGGAAAATTTATGAAAGCCACCTTTCACGAGAAGGATAGTCGTGCCACAACGATCCTTGAGAGAATTCACGCAGACGTGTGTGGACCTTTCTCAGTAGCTTCGACAAAAAAGCACATGTATTATGTGATATTTGTTGATTATTTTTATCGTAAGTGCTGGATCTTCTTCATGCAGAAGAAGAGCGAGACATACTCAAAGTTTATAAAATGGTGGTGAGTTCAAGGCACTGGTTGAGAAAGAATTAGGGAAGCAAGTGAAGGCTCTAAGGAGCGAAAATTGTGGTGAATTCATCTCTGGCGAATTCAAGGAATTTTGCAGAATAGAAGGAATTCGAAGAGAGCTCATAACACCTCATAACCCACAACAGAATGGGGTTTCTGAGCGGAAGAACAGAATGATCGTGGGTGCTGCACGGGCAATGTTTCATGATCAGGGCCTACCCATACACTTGTGGGCAGAGGCATGCAATACTACAATATATGTGCAAAACAGTTGTCCTCACAGGATACTTGGCATGAGTACACCCGAGGAGGCATTTTATGGAAAGAGGCCTGATATTTCCCATTTGAGGATTTTTGGTTCACCTGTTTACATTCATGTGACAAAGGATTCTAGGAAGAAGCTGGAGCTAACTGCAGAGGTTGGGATATTTGTGGGGTACACTGATATTCCCCACAACTATCGTGTGTATTTGCTAGACAGTCGCAAGACTGTTGTGTGACGAGATATCAAATTTCAGGAGGAGAAAGCCATGAAGTGTTCACTTGAGAGGGAGCCACACTTGCATGCAGATGAGGAGCTATTAGTTCCTAAGGATGAGTCTCAGGATGTGGATCAGCCACAAGATGAGGTTCATGGAGTGGAAGAGACCACTCAAGCAGCGCCAACCATCAGAGGGCAGAATTGCACTACAGAAGCTGAGCGACTGGCTCAAGATGTAGAGAAGGTTGTAAGAGCACCTACATCACAGCGCAGATAGAGACAGTCACCTGACCAGTATACTAGATACATGGCTCTTATGAGAAAGTGTATCATGACAGAGCCATCCTCTTTCGAGGAAGTTGTGGAGGACCCCGCATGGGTAGATGCCATGGTGGAAGAGTATGATTCGATTGTCAGAAATAGTGCATGGGATATTGTTCCGAGACCAGAGGGGAAATCAGTGGTGGGTTCAAGATAGATCTACAAAGTGAAGCAGGCAGCTGACAAGAGTGTGGAGAAGTACAAGGAAATATTTTTTTCTCGAGGCTTTTCACAGATTGAGGGGATCGATTATTAGGAGACCTTTGCACCTGTCGCAAAGTATTCTTCCATACGGACGATTCTTTCTCTCTCAGCGCAGATGGGGTGGCACATTCATCAGATGGATGTGAAGACTACGTTCCTCAATGGAGTCATTGAGGAGGAGGTGTACATAGAGCAACCCGAAGGTTTTGAGATCTTCAGCAACGAGTCGCATGTGTGCAGGCTCAAGCTGTATGGGTTGAAACAAGCACCTCATGCTTGGTACACATGGATAGACAATTATTTTACTGGACTTGGATTCTCCAAGAGTGAGGCGGATCTGAACCTATACCAGATTGTGGTGGAGGGTAAGTTGCTGATCATTGTACTTTATGTAGATGATTTGATTTTGACAGGTGATGAGCTGTTGATACTCTCATGCAAGGATGATCTTTCAAAAGAGTTTGAGATGAAGGACTTGGGCCTCCTTCATTATTTCCTGGGATTGGAAATTTGGCAGCGCAGTGATGGACTATTTGTTTCTCAGGGTAAGTATGCCCGGGAGATACTGGAGAAGTTCAACATGCATGGCTGCAAGCCTGTTGATACTCCTCTTCCTGGTGGATGGAGGAAGGAGGATGCTACTTCGGCGGAGGTAGTGGATGCCACTGTTTATCGACAGTTGGTGGGGTCGCTTATGTATTTGGCCAATACACGACTCGACATATGCTATGCTGTTAACCAGCTTTCACAAGCTATGGTTAAGCCTACCAAGCTCTTCTGGAAGGCAGGCAAGCATGTATTGAGATATCTCAGAGGCACATCGAGATATGGATTATGGTACAAACAATCGGATGAGGTGAAGCTGTTTGGCTTCATGGATGCAGATTGGGCAGGGAGCCCAATGGACAGAAAGAGCACATCTGGAGGGATTTTCAGTATCAGGTCTACAACAGTTTCTTGGTACAGTAGGAAGCAGATATCCGTGGCACTCAATTCAGAAGAGGTCGAGTATATGGCAGAGAGTTTGGCTGCATGCGAGGCTATATGGATGAGGAAGATCATGGTCGGGTTGTTTGGTTCACACTTAGATCCTACTGTGATTTATTGTGATAATCAAAGTTGCATTAAACTCTCGGTTAATCCGGTATTTCATGATAGATATAAACACATTGACATTCGGTATCATCATATCAGATATTTTGTGCAGCGGAAGATCATGTTACTTTCATACATTCCCACGGAGGATCAAGATTCTGATATCTTGACAAAGGTGCTCACCAGGAGAAAATTCGAATACCACAGAGGCAGGATAGGGGTGGTAGATAATCCTTATCTTTTTGATAGGGAGTGTTGAGATTGCAACAAGATGATGAGCTTAGTGAAAAGAGTCGCCTTCACTAAGTGGGCCCACAAGCTATTTTTGGCGCAAAGTATATTTTTAGACTATGTCTATTTTTAGACATGTCGATCATATTTTATGAGTTGCAGGATGCTATTTGTGGATGGTTGGTCAATTTGGAAAAATATATGGACTTCTATTTTTAGACATATTAGGCGGAATCTATTTTTAGATTGTCAGTCTAAAAATAGATATGTCGAATATTATTAGCTCTTAATAATATTTGGACTATAGAAATTATCTTATTCTCTTGGAGCACTTCGGTTAAGTGCACAGATGTGGCACAGGAGCTGACAGAAGGAATTACGCTATTCATAAGGGTTAAGTGGAGCTATTGCATGGATACTTCAGTTAGAACTCATGTGAGAGAGTTTGGTGGAGTTGATTGAGGAAGTTAATGGAGTTGTGTTCAGTTTAACTAATCTAAACATAGTTGAGCTAGTTGTATCTAGTTTAACTAATTGATACAATTAGTGAGAGTGGTGTGAATTAATTATTAATTAATTCAATAATTATAAACTCATTAATAAACTAAAGAATGCATCAGTTAACTTCAGTGCATGGACAGTTTCAGTGGAGACCAGTGCAGAAATAGGTGAAAGAGCAGGTTAACTATCAATTGTGATTATACAATTGCTATTTGCAACACAAAGATAGGTGGAGAAGCCCATGAGGATTGCACAGTACAAGCCAGGTGGTTTATCTATTTAATGAAGCCATCCCATAGCATTGAAAACACAATAGAGGTTGGCTATCAAGTGGAAAAAGATTGGAGCATGTGTTTTGCTAGATCTAGCTTGATAGTGTGTAGCAATTGAGGGTGTGCATGAGAGATTGTGAGGAGATTTTATACTATGATTGTTACATGATCTCTATGACATGTAATATACAGATATTTGGGGTTTTCAACTTTAATATTTCCCATTAAATACTGTGTTCATATGTGTGATTGTTTGTGGTTTTAATGTATGCATGCAATTGATTTTATTTCCGAATGTGATGATAAATGGTAGAAGAGATTCTATACTAGGCATGAAGCTAAAATAGTGTGTGATCAGGAGAATATCAATGAATAATATCTCAATTATTCAAATTTCTACAACAAACAGAGAATTGAGGAGGCCTACTTTCTACAGCAAAGTCTGCAGAAGCAATGAGAGCAACAAAAAAAAGGTAAAAATCCATTAGGAGGCATCATGGCTGATCTCAAAGCCTGCCAACACATCACCAAATGGAAAACTCAGAAAAGAGGTAGAAAAACCAACAACCAACACCTTCAGGAGCTTGAAATTAGCCTCGTCAATGAAGGAAAGGTAAGCATGATCTCTCTCTCCCCCAAATTGTTATCATGATTTGTACTTCATGGAATATAAGAGGAATAAATAATCCCAGTAAGAAAAGGATCATGAAATCCAAAATAACATCAGACAAGGCTGACATTGTACTTCTTCAAGAAACTAAAAGAAACTTAAATGACATAGACTCCATTCAATGTTCTTGCTTTAGAAATCACTATATCCATCTAGCCATCTCGGCCTCAGGCACTGTAGGAGGCCTAGCCACCTTTTGGAAGGACTCCATATTCCACTTATGTGAATCTCTTACTTCCAAACATTATCTCACCACCGTCCTCCAAATCTCAAGTACTAAATACAAGATCTGCATCATTAATGTCTATGCCCCTCACTCTGCCTTGGATTAGGTAGCCTGGCTCATATTCCTTAAGAAGCACCTCAGTTCTCTCAGCCACTCCCTCAGTCTCAGAGATGGGGATTTCAACATGATTTTCAATCTTGGAGAAAAGCATGGACGCCTCCGAAGCTTAGACACTGAATCTGCTGCCTTTCAAGCCATGATTGATAATCTTGGTCTCATAGAAACTCCCACCAAAAATGGCACCTACACTTAGAACGATAGAAGAGGAGGCGACAGACAAATAGCCTCAAGGTTGGATCAGTTTCTTCTCTCTGAGGAACTTTTCCTATTCTCCCTAAAAATGGAAGGAATAATTTCACCCCAAGCATGCTCAAATCACTGCCCTATTGTTCTCAACATCAAGCTCTCTGAAAGACCTAAAGAATCTCCTTACACGTTTGAAGCTTTCTGGATTACCCATCTAGAATTTTAGGACAAAATGAAGGAGTGGTGGTCTACTCCCCTCCCCTCACAAGGCAACACAATGTGTAGCTTCCAACAAATATTAAATCTCATCAAATTGGAACTCAAAGCCTGGAGCAAACAAAACTTTGGAGACATAATAGCTGATACAAAGATAATTGAGCTAAAAATGAAAGCTCTCCAACAGAATATCATCCACCATGGAATGGTAGAGCAAAAAAAGCAGGAGGAAATTGAGCTTAAAAAAAAATGGGACGACCGAGCAACTCAGGAAGAAACTCTTTGGAGGAAAAAGTCCAGAATTTGTTGGCTCAAATATGGTGAAAATAACACATCTTTCTTTCACAGAGCTATTATCTAGCATATAAAATTCAACAGAATCCCGAGCCTCAAAAATCAGCAGGGTCTTATCCTAAGCACTGATACTGAGATTGAAGCTCATCTCAACCAAGATTTTGGGACCATCCTTTCGGAGAACAACCACGACAATGAGGAAGGCATCAGGAAAATCACAAGGAACATCCCTACTATCCTAACCAGAGAGCATAAACAAATTCTGCTAAGAAATGTAACAATGGCTGAAGTGGAGGAAGCTGACCATTCCATGCCCAACGGAAAGGCCCCGGGTCTAGATGGTTTCACGATAGGTTTCTACAAATCCTGTTTTCCTTTGATCAAAGATGAATTTTATGACCTAATCGAAGAATATTGTCTTAAAATATCCATCCTTAAATCCTTCAATGCCACCTTTCTCATCCTCATCCCCAAATCTGATAAAGAAGACTCCCCTGACCATTTTCGACCTATCGCCCTCTGCAACGTTATATAAGAGATCATCTCTAAAGTCTTAGCCAACCACATCAAAATTATCCTTCCGCTCCTCATCTCACCCCACCAAACTGGATACGTTGAGGGTAGGCAAATTCTGGACAACAACATCCTCTCTCAGGAAGTCATCCACCCCCTCAAGGATCAAAGCAAAACTGGTATGCTCATCCAAAGCTTTCAATAAAATCACTTGGAGCTACATAAGACATATGTGGGCAGCCTTTGGGTTCAGAAAAGACAACATAAATTGGATCATGGTTTTAGTCTTATGGGATTTCTTATCCATCCTCCTCAATGACTCCCCTTCAGCCATCATCAACCCCTCTCAGGGAATCAGACAGGGTGGCCCTCTTTCGCTCCATTTTTACAGCTTCCTCTGATGGCCGGGTTAGTGGCCTTAATCTCTACCAACCTAACCCCCCGAAAACTAACCAAAAATTCATGGATGATACGGTCCTCATGGGAACTCCCTCTATCAAAGAAAACCTTGCCTTTAGGGCCATTCTAGATGATTTTTCTCAAGCCTCAGGCTCCTCTGTTAACAATGCCAAGTTCAAACTATTTTTCCTAAACACTTCCAATTCCATTAAAATTAACATCGCCCCTATTCTTGGCTTCCAGCTCAAAAACTTCCTCTCAAAATATCTGGGTGTACCGCTAAGTGATAAACCCCTAGCCAGAGGCAAGTGGGAATCCCTAGTCTCTAAGCTTCAAAAAACAATTTCCAATTGGAACTTCCGCTTCCTTAACTTCCCTGGTAGAATTTTCCTAGTGTGTTTTATTCTACAAGCCATGCCCGAGTACCAATACTCCACAATTGCGGCCCCTAGATCTATGTCTAACAAAATTAGAGAAATTCAAAGATATTTCCTTTCGAAGGGCAAGGCGAATAATGGAAAATGGGTGCTTGTTGCCTGGAATAAAATTTACAAGCCCAAAAATGTTGGTGGTCTTGGTCTTAGGGATCCAGATCTCCTTGGTAAAGTCTTGGGAGTGAAAACATTGTGGCATTGGTATACCAATCCTACCACATCCTAGGCTAAGCTTTGGAAAGCCAAGTATGCTCCAACGCATCAGCTCGACTCCTTGATCAGACTCTTGGGCAATGTCAAAGGTTCACCGATCTGGAACAAGGCTTGTGATAATAGAACTCTCATTCAAGACCGTTGTTTCTGGGAAGTCTGCAATAGGGAAAATTCTTTGTGTTGGGACAACGCTTGGGAGTAGTGCCCCAAGCTCAACACTGACATCTTCCTCCCCATCAGGATGCAAATGGAGAGGCTTAACAAAAAGTTTTTCAAAGAATTTTGGAAAATTGAGGACAACACAGATTGGTGGGTGTGGTTGGACCCGAATGAGATGGCTCAGAATAACCACCACCAGTCTGGTGCAATTCTTATAGAGTATTTTAACAAGAGACACATTCAAAAGGATGCAGAGATGGATAAACTCAGGTGGGGTTCTAGCGCAGTAGGGCACCTCAATATCAAAGAGTTTTACAGTATCCTCTCAGACCCTGACCCCATCCCTCTTGACAACAAATGGAAAAGACTTTGGAACCAGAACCACTAGCCTAAAATTTCTCTTTTCCTCTAGCTCTTCATGTAGCAAAAAATTATGGCTTGGAACAATCTCCAAAAAAAAGGCTTCATAGGTCTGTCTATCTACACTCTTTGCAACTCCAACC
This sequence comes from Pinus albicaulis, assembly GCA_034641835.2. Taxonomy (NCBI): domain Eukaryota; kingdom Viridiplantae; phylum Streptophyta; class Pinopsida; order Pinales; family Pinaceae; genus Pinus; species Pinus albicaulis. The sequence continues at coordinate 1,203,754,669 of CM076577.1, forward strand.
CCGAAACTGCTAATCACTTACTCAATGAGTGTTAATTTTCCTTCAACATTTGGAATTCGCTTTCCTTTGTCTTCAAGGCCTCAAATCGTGATCCCTCCTCCATCCTCATTTCCGTTAACCTTTGGTGCACCTCCTTCTCTTCCCAACCCCTCATTAATCTGGCATGGAATCTTCTCCCTGGCATCATATGTGCACTCTTTGGAAAGAAAAGAATTCTCGCATCTTCAAAAACTTGGCTAATAAGGAAGAACAGATTCTTCACCTTATCAAGAAAACCTTGCGTGAATATGTTTCCATAGCCAAGATCTCGGACGCCTCCTCCCCCCTACCAGGGAGGAATTCCTCATTCTTTCCCTTCTCAATCTCTCTCTCCTCTTCCAACTCCTTCATCCCTCTGCTTCCCTGGCTTCCCTACCTGAGACTGTTTGGTACCCTCTTGATCCCAACATTATTACACTCAACTATGACGGAGCTTCCAAGGATAATCCTAACAATGTGGGTTTCAGAGGAGTCTTCCGCAACCACAAAGGCATGATTGTATGGATCTACTATGGGAACATTGGTTATGCTACCAACAATGCCGCTGAACTCTAGGCGCTAGCTCATGAGCTTGACTTTGCCAGACATCACAATTTCTGGCCCTTCCTGGTAGAAGGAGATTCTACCGTCGCTACACAAGATTGCTGGAAAATCCAATAGGGGCAAAACATTTGGCAAGTCTCTGACTATTGCTGCATCAAAAAAATCCTACAAAAGATGAGGCACAATATTGACAATGCAAATATCCTTCTCGACGGTTAGGAGAAATGCCAATAAGTTGGCAGACTTCCTCGCAAACACAAGCGTCAGAGATTCCAACAAACTCACCTTAACTGATTGGGATTCCATAATGACGCCAACTATCAAAACAGAAGGTGTCCATATCAGTGTTCTAGATTTGCAATAGGCCAATCCGACCACTTTCTCGATCCCCCCTCCCAATCAATTCTGTCATCATGAACACCCCACTAGCCTTCCTTCCCACGATTGATCACTCAGGCGATTGTTCGATGATTTTCTCTCATAATTATGCTCCCACTCCAAGGATTAATTCCTCGCATGATTTAGATAGCCCATCGGGCACACCTCCCGGTGGCTTACCTAGGCTTTCACACTCCTTGCCCACCTATTTCATCTCCCTCGTCCTTGTTCACACCTCACTCCTGTCTGTTTGGCCTACGAACTCTGCATCTAATCAGCCTCCCCTAAAGATGTTGTTGGGAAAATACTGAGAGGGGGGGTGAATCAGTATTTACAACATATTCAAAACTTTTTACTTTTGCACTCTTTAAAACCCATACGCTACTTTCCTTTAGTAAACTTGCGTATATACGCGGATATCCTTCATGCAACTCGCGTATTAGCAGATATCTAAAATGTAGATATTTATTAACTTAGTTCTTTGCACTATTCATTCATCTGATGTTAAGTTAACAGTATACATGTGTAGTTACAACAGAATAAACCATCACACAAAACATCACACATGAACACCAGGATTTTTAGGTGGAAACCCAAGTCGGGAGAAAACCACCGCTGCAGTTGCTCAGCCTTCAATATTTTATTATAGAGAAAACATCTTACAACATATGTGCTGGTGCAGACTCTACCAGCACGCAGGCACCCACCTGCGCTCGTTTACTAGCCTCTCTTGGAAGGGAGCTCCAACCCCCTGACTCGTTTACCAGCCTTACACTGTGGTAGCCACAACCTGACTGAAGGCTACAACCCTCAGCCTGCCTTTGGGGACATTTCATCATGAAATTCTAGGATCAAATAACTTTAAAGCAACAAGGACACATTTACAGCATCTGTTATTTGGACCCCACTCCATACTTAAGCTCAATCATACAACGATTGCAATCGACAACTCGAGCGCGAAATAGATAGCGATAACACGACGAATAAGATCGGACATTTCTTACCACAGGACTTCAGCAAACCACTAGTTTGCATACGTGCCTCGCTGTGATTTCACGTATATCTGTAGCTTAAAGTTTACTTTAAACCGACGTATCACTTACAATATATTATAGATCCAATTTCATTGCGCATGCCTATTACAGCCGCGTATATACGCACTTCCTCTTCGGCGAACTAGCGTATGGTTCTTCAGACTTTATGTCATTGCAATTCTTCACAACAGATACATCACTTCAGATTTTACCCTTTACCTCAGACAGATGTTCGCCTCATCACAGATCTAATCATTCCATAAACAGATCTAGCAAATATAAGTACATTTCAGATCTAGATCCCCTTCTTCATCATTGGTGCATCATACATTCGGATCTATCATTCAACTGTAACCCTTTCCATTCAGATCTACTTCAGAGAGAAGTATTCATTCAAGCTCAGACATCTTGCACCCACACTTATGATTTGCACAATGAATTTCTTCTCCTTATATAGGTTTACCCTTTTTCAATACCATGAGCCCCTTTTTCAATACCATGAGCCAAAACAATACCATGAGCCCAAAACTACATTGCTTCCGATGGTATTCCTGGACGGGGTCATTTAGACGAATCATTACCCAATACAATGGGTCAATTCCATGGTGGTTACCCCTGGTTTTTCACTTTTAAGAGCGCTTTTTCCCATACGCGACTTGGAACGTTTATTCTCGCGTGCATACGTGACTTCCCTTAGGCAGATCCACGTATGCCTAGAGACATACTCTTTTCATCATATATTTAGCACATGCTGAATTCCTTTCTTCATTGCCTTCTGTACTCACTGTAGATACATCAGTTTTAGTTCATCAAGACATATTCTATCAAGCACAGCTTCATCCAGTAAGTTGCCATTGTCTTCATCAAGAGGGTTTCCTTTCAAGGACAACACTCATCATCATATTGCTAACAAACCTCATTTACCAAGTCCATCACGTCAAGAATAACTTCATCAGGTGGTTTGCCATCAAGGACAACACATGTCAACAATCTCATGCTCAAACCAGTAGGAACCGTGGTTCATCCAAGGACAAGACTGCATCATATGTGACAAATGTCTCAAAAGAAGCATGTTCCCCCCATCTCTGCTCTCTCACCCCTCATTCTTCATCCTCACTCGCCTCCATAGCTCATTAAGTTCTCACCCACACCTCCTTTTCCAAGGATGGCAAGACCTTACGAACTAACCTTTGCCGCAGATTTACTTTCAGTGCAGTAAATTGTTACAGAGGTCGGTGATACTGCTTATGTGGACAATACCGACCCTATCATGTAGATGCATATAGCTGACATGGAATCTGCCGCCCACATCCAACATAGAGAAATGCCTTCGAAGGTGGCCAACACTTCTCTCAGTTGGATCGTGGATCTTGGGCTAACCAGGCCACGAGAGAACTTGTACAATAGAACCATTGACCCGCATTGGCATACCAAGACGCTTCTAGCCATCGTCCTTTAGGAGCAGAAGCACAACAACAAAGAGCTTTAGCAGAAAATTGATTCTCTGGTAGAGAAATTTGTCACGTGTGTGAAGGAAGTGCACCACATGCACTTCATTGACTGCAACTCCCCTCAATACTCCATTTTGAAAATAAGCTCTGTGGTATATCTCCATTAGAGCCCCAAGGTTGAAGAATATGCTCAGTGCTGCTCCAAGCCCGACTTCTAGGAAGTTGGTCCCTCCCCACAATGCCGCCAGATCTTCTGCTCGGATGAAGGGACACTGGACAAACATATTAGTGTCAATGACTATATAAATGATGAATCATATGTGCAGCAATCCCCCGACCTATAGTTATTTTGTTTCAAGTTTGGCCTCTTTTTGTTTCTCTGTTATTCTACTTGTGTTCGAGGCCCAATGGATTTTTTTCTAGAACAACAATGCATCTCTATATTACTCTATTACTCTCCTAGTTTTGTTAGAAACATTCTCCCCTCTGTGCCTCTCCCTGTATTCTCCTTCCCGGAGGGAGAGACTTATTTTCATTAGACAGTTTTTCCTCAGCTTATTCTAGACTATCAGAATATTTACCTCTTGAGGCCATCATGTAATCTATGTTTCTTTTATGAATGTGAATTGACCCACTTAATTTACAAAAAAAAAAAAAAATCTATTTTGAGCAACAAATTTGATGTTTTGAAAAAAAAAAGCAAACAAAGCACATTAATTCAATTGGATTGAATGAAATCCCATTCAATCAATTAAACAACAATTGTTAAATGGATTGGACAACAAAGATAAAAAAAAACATGCTAAAAAAATCAACCATTCAATTGGATTAAACGACAACTGTTCAATTCAATTGAATAGCAACTATTCAATGGATTGAAAAAAAAAAAAAAAACACACTAAAAAGACAATAGTCGTTCAATGGAATGACAACTGTTCAATTCAATTGAACAACAACTGCTCAATGGATTGACCAGGAAAAATAAAAACACACTAAAAACAACATTCGTTCAATTGAATTCAATGGAAGTTGTTCAATCAATTGAACAACAACTGTTCAATGGACTGAATAACAAAAATAAAAAAATGCGCTAAAAACATAGTCGTCCAATTGGATTGAATGATAGCTTTTCAATTCAATTGAACAACTACTGCTCAAGGGATTGAAAAATAAAAATAAAAACATGCTAAAAACACAGCCGTTCAATTGGATTGAATGACAACTGTTCAATGAATTGAACAAAAAAAATCAATCAAACACAAAAAAGAAAAAGAAAAAGTATGTGTCTGTGAACAATAAAAACAATAAAAAAGAAAGAAAATCGAATACTTGTATACAATGATGAAAAGAACTGTAAATTACCATTAATTGCAGGAAACATATATACACTATTTACAAGAGGAAGTAACAAATTTCTATGAACTTAAAGCTGTTGGGTCATTATTCCTTCCAACGAAAATTTGTATGGTGGGATCATCAGGCACCTACTAGCAGAAAGACTCTCTCGTAAGTGATTTATGATAAAGGTGCACCCGGTGTCGATTGACTCAAAAGGCAGAGCTAGATCCATCTATGGTGGTCAAGGTAATGGTATCATTGCTGTGCAGTTCTTGAATTTCATATGGCTTGAGCCACCTTCTTTGTAACATACCCAGTAAGTCTTAGAATCCAGAGTCATAGAGGACTGCCCAATATCATTTATGGAATGCATTGTTTTTTATGAGTTTGTCATGCCACTTGGCTTGTTGTTCCGAATAATTGTAGTGCGTTGTAGAGAAAGCAGTCATGATTCATCTAATTCATTTATCTGTTGGATTCTTCTAACTTGGGCCTCTGTCAAATCTATCCCCACTTCCTGGGTTATTATAAAAGTATTTATCTCAAATTAAATTGTGAAGATTGGTTCCTTTTCAAAAAGTAGGTGGTATCGAGAATATCTGATGGTGTTTTGCTAAGTTCTATGACAAGCCCACAAGGCCTCTGGCAGTCTAGTAGCTCAATCCCTGCAATGTGTTGAGATTGTTTTAGTGAAAATTTATTCAAGGACATTATTGGTTCTTTCATTCTTTCCGTTCGCCTGCAGGTGGTAGGGAGAGGTGACTCTATGTGTGCCATGGTAATTTTGTAGAGTTGCCGTAATTTATGTCCCAAAAACTATGCCCCTCCATCAGTTATCACTTCCCTAGGTAATCCATACCGCATAAATAGGTCAAAAAGAAAATTGATCACAGAATCTTTTGTAGCTCTCCAAAAAGTTACTGTTTCTACCCATTTCATCACGTAGTTTATGGAAACCAGTATGTAGGCCTTCTAATTCGATGGCGGGTTGAAAGGCCCAAAAAATTCCAGTGCCCATTGTTTGAAAGGTTCTACTACCAACTGTGGCTACAATGGCATCTCCTCAGATTGGCTAGGGCTGCCCATTCTTTGGCAGCTATCGCAGGCTGGCACATATTTCTTTGCATCTTTAAAAATTGTGGGCCAATAGTAGCCGATTTGTAATACTTTGTGCCATGTCCTGCGACCTAAAAAATTTCTACCACATTGTTCATCATGGCAGAACTTCAAGATGTCATAAAACACATCTTCTCGAATGCATCTGTGTATATGCATATCATCTCCTGTATGGAAAATATATCCACCAATCCAGGAGAATCTAGCACTATGTTAAACAATCAGCTTCCATTCCTTTTTTTTTTCAAGTGTCTTGGTAGCTTTCCTACTTCCAGATAATTTGATACATCCATGTACCATGGTGCTTTTACTACCACAACAAACAAGTACTCACAACGAAACTGATCATCTACCGCCAATGGGTCATTTGTCTTTGGAACTCTAGATAGGAAATCTGGAACTACGTTCTCCTTTCTTGGACAGTCCTTGATAGTTATGTCGAACTCCTGTAAAAGAAACAACCAATGAGTCACTCTTCCATTTGTAATAGGTTTTTTAGCTAAATGTTGAATGGAAAAATGATCAGTATATAGGAATACTTGATAGCTAGTTATGTAATGTCTAAATTTTTTTATAGCATAAATGACATCCAAGAATTCCTTTTCGGTCACTGTATAATTTAATTTAGCGGAAGTGAGATTCTTGCTGATATATTAAATAGCGTAGGGATTCTTTTCCTCCTCTTGACTGAGGACCTCTCCTATCGCTGTATCTGATGCATCTAAAGAAATATGAAAGGGAAGCTCCCAATTGGGGCTATGCAAGACTCGTGCAGTTGAGACCAGTTTCTTCAAATCTGAAAAAGAGGTGTCATATTTGTCAGACCAATGGAATTCAAAATTTACAGTTAATTCATACTAAGGTACAACAATTTGTGATAAATTATTTATAAACCTACGATAGTACCTTACATATCCAAGGAAAATATGTACCAATGTCTGGGTACAAGGTGTGGCTAATAAGATAATTACATCTATCTTTGCTCGATTTTCTTGTATTCCGGCTGCAGAGATGTAGTGTCCTAGGATCACACCTTCTGTCGTCATCATGTGACACTTTTCATTTCTCAAGAATAATCTGGTAGCAATACAATGTTCCAATAATTTTTCCAGTGTTTGTAGTGCCTGGTTGAAATCATCTCCATATGGAGTAAAGTCATCCATGTAAACCTTGAGCACTTCATTTATTAAGTTAGAAAAATGATAAGTATGGCCCTTTGAAATTTTACTGCTATATTTCATAGACCGAACGACAATACCCTATAGGAAAATGTACCCTAGTGGTAGGTAAAGGTCGTTTTATCCTAGTCTTCAGGGGCTATCTAGATTTTATTGTAACCACTAAAACCATCAATAAAGGGAAATAACTGCTTTCCTGCCAATGTATCAAGGACTTGATCAATAAAGGGGAGGGGAAAGTGGTCTTTATGTGTGGTTTTATTCAGTTCTATTTAATCCACATAGATTCTCCACTTACCATTATTTGTAGGAATGAGTACTAAAGGAGAGACCCATTTGTTGTCTGAAATAGGATAAATGAATTTTACATCTAACATCTTTTGTAATTTGTCTTTTACAATGTATTTCAGATGCGATTTTAACCTTCACTAAGGCTGCTGAATAGGGTGATCATCCTTTTCAGTCTAAATATGAAGTGGGCATAGTTGAGGATCTGTACCCTTCATGTCTGGGTAGTCCCAAGCAAAGGATCATTTATATTTTTGTAAGATTTAAACAAGCTTTTGCTACTAGTCACTATCCAAATTTCTGTTGGTATTTGAAACTTTACCTGGCTCAATTTTAATTGGCATGCTATTGTGAACAACAGTCATGGGTATGTGATGGTCGTCATCATTTGTTAAGGGGTCTTCCTGTGCTTCGTTATCGAGAACTAATTTTAACATTTGACACTTTAAATTTCTTGAAGTAGATGATTGGTTTATAAATTTATTGATGACATCATCTTCAGTTTGATCCTTGAATTTGAGTGCTTCAACTATTTTCAATGGTGAACGAATTTTTGGTTCCTAGTATATATGTGGTTGTTTGTGAATATTTACAGTGGGAAGACTTGCTTTGGAAGTGGGATATATAGAAATATTCTTTATGTCATATCCTTTAGCAATGGTCATGTTGCTTGTTCTACACCCTATGTAAGCATGAGTCGTCACTAACCAAGGCCGTCCCAATATCAGGGGATGTCTGTCTAACCTAATTTTTCGGTTAATAACTACAAAGTCAGCTGGGTATTCCCATGATTCCAAAGAAACCAAGATATCCTGTAACGTACCTTATGGTTTGACAATAGATATGTCAACAAGTTACAACAAGGTATACGTCGGTTCCAAGGCTATTATACCCAATTTTTTGTAGGTTTTTGTAGTTAAGATATTAATAGCTACCCCCAAATCGACTAATGTGTTTGAAAAGGAGAGGCTATAGAAATGTACTGTGACTATGGGGTTTCCAGGATCCTCATATTTTATTGGTGTATCTTTACCCAAAAGTTGGTCTGATAGTGCCCCTACTACATGAACAGTTGTCAAATTGTTTTCTTTCATCACCTGTTTCTTTACACACAATTCTTTAATTATTTTAGCATAGATAGGGATATCTTGTATAACCTACATGAGAGGAATTTTAATGCAAAGATTTCTTAACTGCCCTATGAGATCAAAATATGAAGAGAATATTGGTTTGGGTATTTTTAATCTTTCAGGTAATGGAGGGGAAGAAATAACAAGGTTTTCAGGTTCTTTTTGATCGACTGTGTCCCTCCCCTGTTCTATCTTTATTTCCATCAAAGTCGATTGGTTGGGTATTGTTCGAATTTTAGACTCAGTTTTTGGCAGTGAAGTATCTTCTTTAGGTGAAATAACATGCCTTGATCTCAGCCTAAGTTCATTTCATTCCTTTTGTTCAATTTTGGAGTTTTGATTCTCAACAATATGGATTAGTTGAATCGGTCTATTATTAGGATTAGGATTTGGTTGAGTTGGAAGTTGAGGGCGTATAATAGGCCAAGGATTTTGTTGGATTGGGTATGGAGCTGGTAATGTGGGTTGAGTTTGAGCCCCTTTTCCCATAGGTAAATTGGTCATTCCTAGGGGTCACAGCCAATTTGAGAACAATCCATATGTTGTGAGGTGGAAGCAGACCACTGTGACTCATATGGATTATTTTTCCATTTATGGAGGAGAGAAAGGAAAACTTGGCCAACTATTACCTGGAGAGGATTTTTTCAGGCAAGGGGGCATGTAAAATTATTGGTATGACCAAGAAAAAAAAGGTGATTGGATTTGCCATGCTGTTCTAGAATACTGTTGATTAAATTGTAGAGAATAAAAGAACTAAGATGGGTCTTGTGAGATACCTGGTTGAGATTGTCACTTTAGACGTTGATTCATTAAATACACCGGTTCTATTTCTTCTTCTGCTTGTTTAAAAACCACTTTCAACCCTAGAAGTGAAGGGCACTACTCAGTCGCGTGGTCCTTGGTAAAAATAGTACATGTCTAGACCATGTCTAATGGACACTCCCACTGGTTATGCTTCTTCCGACAGGATGGACAAAAAAAAGCCAAGTTCTGTTCTGCTAAATATTTCTTATACTTGGATTGTAGGACATCTAGCTGTGTTGTGAGGGTGCCCAAGATATTGGTTTTGAAATATTCTAAGAGATTACTGAATTCTTCTCTGGTCATGCTACCACTTGACTGTTTGTAATTCCTTGTAACTGAATCCCATCCGGCTAGTCTATTCCGTGTACTACCTTGAGAGAACCTGATAAACAATGCAAGAATGTGATCATAATATTCTTGATAGATGTCCCATTTTCCCATTATATTAAGTGTTTCTACCCATTATCCTTTCATTCCTTTAATCATTGTTTCTTTTAGGATATAATTAGACAATGTAGAATATGGAGATCTTTCCAAATTATATTGAAATAGTTCAACATATTATTTTAACGTCTCATTGTATTTTTCAGAAATGTTGAAGATTTTGTCTTTTAGTTCTCGAGTATGATATTAATCTTGGTATTTATTAAGAAAATATTTTTTCATTTGATGCAAGCTATTAATGGTTCCCCAACGAGCCCCATAAATGAGCGTAGTGTTGTGCCCTTCAATGTAGAGGGGAATAATTTCAGTTTTTGAGGGTCAGTGGTGTAGTCATATCTCCTACATAAAATATCAAATTCAAATAGAAATGCATCGTGATCTTCTCAGGTGATCCCGTGGAAGGTGGGAATGTTTTTTAAGGTAATAGATTTTATAGGGGCATTTGCAGCCAGATCAACAATGGGATACGCCAATGTTGATGTCTGTCTCTAGTTTTGGTTATGCTCATCAAATATGTGCCAAAAATCTTCAGGAATTTCCTGGTCTGGGAGGATAATTTGAGTGGAATTAGGGGGTGGATTTGGAGGAGGTCTTGCAGTACTACCTCGATCTAGAATATTGGGTGTCACTATCGCAACATATATTTTAGGAGATCTAGGCTCTCAATTTTTTTTCTTTACTACACTATTGGTTTCTCCCTCTCCTTCTTGCAAATTGCAAGAATTTCCATCTCACGAAGGGTCGAGACTCAAATGTTCTATAGTCTGAAAGCTCCATTCAAACCCTTATAGTTTGCTTTGAATCTTGGTGTGGGCTGTAGATGGTGAGGCTTTTTCCTGACGGATTCTAGTAGGACTCTTTTTAGGAATGGTTTGGGTCCTACAAATGCCTGGGATTCAACTTTCCTGATGATTTCGTCTATGTATGTTGTTCTACCAAGGGCCACTGACCCCTTGGGTTTTGAAGATTTAGATGGGGTGTTTCGATCTAAACCTATATTTTTCTTCCTAGTCATTATAAAAAAATAAGCACCTATCCTATTTAACCTCTGCACAATTGCTGAGAAATGGGCTAGAGAGAAAGCATTTTGCTTGCTAATACACAGGTTCTTACCTCTTGTTTTTAATACCCAATTATTTCGCAACAAAATGAAAAATAAAAAGACATCACCCCTACACACTCTCCCCAGAAACGACGTGAAAATGTTGAGTGAAGAAGGTGACTGTTAAAGGTAACATTAATGTTTTACATTCGTCATCAAGCCAGGCCAAGTCCTTTTATTTCAAGAGTGTGAGAAAAATATATGCGAGTGAAATCAAAGGTTAACTACTCTAAATAATTGTAAAAAATGTTATCTAATTCTTGAAGTTCAATCAAACCAAGTCAAAGGTAATGTATGAAATACTTCATATCAATGAAAGGAATAAACTCTTGATCTAAACCTATGTAGAAATAAACAATCAATGCTGAAATAAGGGATCTTTTGCAATAAAATAAAAAAATTTAATAAATTGAACAACAGCCTTAATGAATTGAACAAAAGTCCCAATGAATTGAACAACACTCAATTATTTAACATTTTTCAATGGAATTCTCTATAACTCAACTAACAACAACATTTAGAATTGAACAACAAACCAAACATTCACACATATGATTGAAAGAATATAAGAAATAATCGTATGGAGAATTGAACAACAACTACTTAAGCACACTGGAATCAATCTAATGAATGTAAATGCATCACTCCATAATAAAGGAACATCAATGGTAAATTCAAGCTATTGAAAAGGGAATTGCAACACATCACACTTGCGATTTAATGAATTTAGTCGTAATACTACAAAGTGTAAAGAATAACTAAAATGCAAGAATAAGAAATAAACGCATAATGTAAAATAGTAGGAGAACTCCTAGGGACCAAGCCTAGAGGCTCTAGAAGTCCTATACCAAGAAATACTCAAAATATTATTAGAATGAAAACGTCGACTTATTCATTAATCAATGGGGCTATACATCATCGCGAGTTTGAAGGTTCTCTCTGAATAAGTTTATTAAAATATAATACATGGAAAACTCATGTCTCCTTCACCTACAACCTTTTATAACTTAAAGGTGAAACAAAACAAAATAACGAATCCTCGGAATCAAGAGATCCTGAGGCTTCGTAGCCATCAACCGAATGCTTTAAGGATAAGTGTTCTGGATATTTTGCTAATTCATAGGGACCAACGTGATTCCATTTAATTTTATTGACTGCTGTTGTTTAGTTTTTTTAGTCTGAAGTTGGTTTGTTTTGATTCCCTATCAATAAAGACAACAAAATTTAGTTTTCGTATGATTAAACACACCTTTTATCAATAATTCATTTTACCCCAGTTTTACATTATTCTCCATTGATTTATTTCTGAAATGAAGGAAGATATATAAAAGTTAATGATAAACTACACTAAATATAGGGGTAAAACATACCTTTTGCTCGTCCCAACAGAAGGGTTAGGAGGAGTGTTTCTGCAAGAAAATTCAGTCATAACATATGATTAAAGGTAATTGAAGAAACATGAACATAATTATACTGTATATGACTTAGAACTAGCTGTTGCCATACATGAATTGATGATGTGGAGACATTATCTATTGGGAAAGAATTTCATACTAATGATAGATCACATAAGTTTGAAATACTTCTTTACTAAACCAGATTTAAATGCTAGACAAGCTAGATGGTTATCATTCCTTAGTGAGTTCAATATGGTAATCAAACACATTGAAGGAAAATAAAATAATGTTGTTGATGCTTTGTGTAGGAATTATCATCAAATTTTGACCAATGCAGGAAGTAGTGTGAAATTTTAAATAAAAGAACTAATACAGGAAGCACTGATGCAAGACCAACAATATGTGAAATTACAAGAGAAATTCTAGAAAAATAAAGTTGTGGGATATAATAAAATAAAAAAGGAATAATTTATTATAAAAAAATATTGTATATTCCAAATGTGAAATATTTAAAATAGGAAATGCTAGATGAGTATCATAAAAGTACTTATGCAGGTCATGTTGGTTATCAAAACTTGATTTTACCATTAAGGAAGCACATGTTTTGGTTGATCATGAAAAAATATGTTGTTGATTATATAGCTAGGTGTTTAGAATGTCAACAAGTAAAAGTGGAACATGAGCATCCTGCAGGATTACTGAACCCTCTACCTATTCCAGAATGGAAGTGGGAAGTGGTTTCCATAGATTTCATTACTGGATTTCCTAGAACTAAGTATCAAGATGAATCTATAATGTTTCTTGTAGACACATTAACTAAAGCAACAAATGTTTTACCAGTGCAATCTACTTTTGGCATAGCTCAAGTAGCCAATATATTCATGAAAGAAATTGTGAAATTACATGGAATTCCAAAAATAGTTATATTTGACAGAGATGAAAAATTTACTTCAGCCTTTTGAAAAACTATTTTTGGAGGAATGGGTACCAAATTGAACTTTAGTATTGCCTACCATCACTACAAGGAAAAGACCCTCTAGCGAAGGTTATAAAGGAGGTTCCTAGTGTTATAAAATTGGCCAAAATTGTCAAAAACACATATTCTACCACATCTGTTTCTCGTAACGGATGTTTTGGCGGAGCTTTTAACGGAAATTCCACACAACTAAAAAAAAATGGGTGGCCGGAAGTTATTACGGATTTTTTTTCATCGATGCTCTTATCAGGTTTTAACGCACCAGTGCGTATCGATAGACAGTGCACCAGGGCGGTCTAACAAGAATGCACCATGCCGTTAAGGAAAATAACAACATCAGGCCTGGTGTTGGTGATACAACGCACGGGGCCGTTCTAATTGGTCTTGGGATTTGAGTAGTGCCCATAGGTCGTATAAATGCATAGGTACGTATTATTATATAAACGATTTGGTGCATCGTATCACACAAATGCATCAAGTTTTACAATTGGTATTAGTATTCGTGCGGTGAAAATATGTCATACAAATGCACTGGTGCTTATCGACACATTAACACCCTAGTGCGTACTATCACACAAATGCACCGAGATTTGTAATTGATATTGGTATTCGTGAGGTGCTTATTGGTCATCCAAATGCACCGGTGTGTACAGACAGGAAAAATGCCCCGGTGCATAGTATCACACAGACGCACCGCAATTTATAATTGGTACCGATATTCGTGCGGTGCTCATAGGCGATAAAACAACACTGGTGTGTATAAATACATAAATGCACTAGAGCGCTGTACCACAAAAATGCCTTGATATTTTTAATTGGTTTTGGTATTTGTGTGGTCCTGATAGGTAGTATAAATGCAATGGTGCGCTTAATAATACAAGCTCACCGGTTTTCATTTTATATTTTTTTATAAACATCGACCTGTGGCAGTGCAATTATCGTGATTGTTTTAAATTCATTATTCATCAAAAGTCGACACATATTATAACAATATTCATATTAATTAAAATTTTATTAATGGATTTGAATGTGATGTTTAGATTAATTTGTTATATCATATCATAATTATTTTGGTTTTTAAAAATTCATTATTTATCAAAAGTCGACACATATATATGTTATAAAAATATTCATATTAATTAAATTTTTATTACTGCATTTGAGAATGACAATGGAAAACACAATAGCGACAATAGAGAACGTAATAGAATAAATTAAAACATTTTTTATTACACACACACACACACACAGATATATATATATATATATATATATAAGACATTCTTTGTCATACAAAATGGGACAGTTATTGGTATCCCTTTATCTTTCAATTGGGACACTATGTCCATTACATTAAAGAAAATGTCTGATTTCAAAAACATTTTTCCAAAAATAGTACAACGGCTTGCTTTTATATCCAAACATAGTGATCATCATTCTTCGCTTGAACCGCTATCACTGCTAGAGCTACTTCCATGACTTGGGTTATTTTCAAAATTTTTTTGTTCACAACGTTGATTGTTTTCTTCTTCTTCACCTTTTTCCATCTACAAACATAAAAATAAACTGTAATGAGTGTATATACATTGGTGAGAAGAATGAAAATTGCAATACTAAATAATATACATCAATGTAAATTGAAAAGAAATGATGTACCAATGCAACAATTGACTCATAAACTATACACATTCTTTCAAAACCATGTAACATGCCATCTTCCAAGATTTGATCTATTGGCGCAGTGCCATAATTTGTTTCTTGCAAGTTTTATACCCCATAAGAAATCATATATTTAATATAAAAGATTTATTTTTTCTATTAATTATAAGCGTAGCTAAGTAAAACAATATTGATAGATGCTTACAAATTCCACAATTAAGTTCTGATATGCCAACATATACGCACAACCCATATTTAAACCAATTTCAATCAATTCCTCTGATGGTTCTTGTTGTAAGTTAGCACCTGTTTGGAGACATTCAATGATGATTTTTGTAAAACAACTTAAAAATACAAAAATGAAATCTAGTTAAGTTGTTATAAGGAAGTAACAATTACTCACAAACTTAGATATCAATTTTTTTCTTCCTTGTTGTCCTGTTTTATGTGCTGAGTGGGTTCCATTTTCTTTTCTTTTCTGCAAGAAAATACATGAAAATTAATATTTAATGCTAAATTGTTTATTTATTTTACCTAGTGATCAAAAAATTCAATGATTACATATTACATTTGAAGCACGTTGTTGTTGAGATGGCTCCTCCCGCGATGCAATTTTGTCCATTTCTTTGACCATCTCCTTGTACACCTTTTTGGACATTCCTACTGGCATATTTATGATATTAGCTCCCTCATTTTTTGAGATTTTCATAGTCTTCCTGAAAATTTAACATGACAATAAACTATTTAATTTTTATATTGATATATGAAAAGTATTAAAAAAGTGATATTTATAAATAATTCTAGACAAACATCTAAAGGAATATTACTTTTTCATTCCTTATTTTTTTTCGTTGTATGTTTTTGCTATTAAAAGTCTGAAATGTCTCATTGACCAATTCCCTGGAAAATCTTCTTGTAGTTTACATAAAATCTGGTTCTTTGAATCATTGGTTTGGTTTTTTTATTGTAAGTGGAGAGAACGTCTATACTTTCGTTCCACTAGATCCCTCAAACATTTGTAAACTCTCTCTTCAACTCTCCAACACCACTCCGCATGAGCTAAGGAGCAATTCATTTTCATTTGCATGTTCTATTATTTTTCTTTTCATAGAACAAATATCTATTTTTCTGAGTTGTTGGTCCCTGTAAAACATTAAACAGAGCTGAATTAATATAATTTTTCACACATGTTATCTAATAATTTTAATTATATTATTAATGAAAACTAAAAAAATAAACTCATATTGGATCGATAATATTTTTTCATTTAGTACCTGATTCATTCTTTTGCAAATTTTCCATCAATCTTATACATTATTCTGGTCCTATATCAAAAATAATCTTATCGAGCTTCGTCATTTTGTGGCTCTGCATGATACATATTAAACAGTACATATTATTTAAACTTACATATAGTTTAAAAAAAAAAAATTGTAAAAAAATTACAAAAAACTTTCCTTTTTTTCTTTTCTTGATGTGTTATCAGTACTTTTGTTACTTGATCTCTTATTAGTCATTTATTTAACAATATAAAACTTGTATCATATCAGTCAATAATATATTTTTAAATAAACTGTCAACTTCTGAATTAAAAAAAATCTCAAAAAGCTGGTGCGCCCTTCATGGTTAACGCACCACCTTCGGTGCATTCATGACTTTCCCATGCACCGAAAAAATAGTATAATACACCATATAGTGCTCTATTTCAAGAAGAAGCCACGGTGCATTACATGTTAATGACCGCACTAGTTAACTATCATAAAAATAATAAAAATCATCTAGTGTTAGTTTTTTAGCATAAATCGGTGTTATATTTTACATATGGTGCACCGTTAAAAAATATTATTTTTTCACATTACTTATCTCGTGCTCTTGTAAAAAATAGAGCACCGGTGCACTACCTTACATAGGGCACACCGTAAAAAATCTTTTATTTTTTAAATCATTCCAAGGCCGACATGGATTAGGATATGACTATGCTAATCGTCCCGTCGGTTGCATGTCTTAGTTTTGTATTTAGCAATACAAACCCTATAAATCTAAGTTGAAAATTCCTAATTCTGAATTACAGAAAGAAGAAAATGAAAGGGGAGAAACAAAAAGTAAGATCAGGCTTTTTGAAGTTATTTTCTTCGAATTGAACGCTACTACGTTAATAATGAACAGCGTACTCTGTCGCATATTTTTTAATTTTTTATGACAAACATTTCACGGCACCGTGATAATCGTATCGCTCAACAGCACTGGCTTATTGTGAGCACTGATTTTTTTTTTTTTTTTTACGTAGGGGCCGACATGGATTGGGAACCGACTATGTAGGTCAACCCATTCGTTGGAATTATTAGGTTTATACTTAGCAAGATAAACCTTATAAATATAAATTGAAAAGCCCTAATTCTGAAACCACGGCAAGTGGGAGAAGACAGGATAGAAACAAAAATAATGCAGGGTATGTTTGTAAAATGGCTTTGTTTCAAAACAGCACGTTGTGCAGTGTGCCATAAAGTAATAGTGCACCGATGCCATATGTTACATATGGCGCACTGATAAAAACATAATTTGTTTTTTTTTTAAATTTTTATCACTGTAATTTCACGGTGCACTTGTATAACAGAGCGCACCAATGCGCTATGTTACGAAGGGGGCACTGATGAAAAAAATGTCTTTTTTAAGATTGCGCAAGGGCCAACATGGATTGAGATCTGACTATGCATATCCTCTCATTGGTTAAATTTCTTAGGTTTACATTTAACAATACAAACCCTATAAATATAAATTGAAAAACCTTAATTCTAAAATCATAGCAAGTGGGAGAAGAAAGAGCAAAAACAAAAATAATGTAGGGTATGTTTGTAAAATGGTTTTTTTTCTAAAACAACACATTTTGCGGTGCTCCATAATGTAATAGTGCATCGGTGCCATATGTTACGAATGACGCACTGATAAAGACATATTTTATTTTTTTGTTTTTTATCAGTGTACTTTAGCGGTGCACTTGTATAACAAAGTGCACCGGTGCGCAACGTTACACAGGGCACACCAACGCAAAAAAAATCTGTATTTTTTTAAGATTCACGTAAGGGCCAACATGGATTGGGATCCGACTATGCAAGTCGTCCGGTGGGTTGGATTTATTATGAGTATAGAAACCCTATAAATCTAACTTGAAAATAAAGAGGGAGAAAAAATGGCAGAAACAAAAAAAATCTAAGGTTTTGTTTATAAAAATTAATTTATTTTTTTATTTTTGTTTCCGAAAACTGTAGAAAACGTAAAAAAACCACAGAAAAAAAAAGTAAAAAAAAAAAATGATTTTATTTTGTATTTTACTTCATAAAAAACTAGAGAAAAACTAAAATAAAAAAAGAGACTTTGATTTCTTATTTCACTGCATAAAGAAAACTGCAGAAAAAGTTACAAAAAGACAATAAACTTTAATCACGCCATTTAAAATTCTATGGTACAGGGTTTGAATTACCAGAGTTTTGGAATTCATATTGTATGAATACTTCTGTTCAAACGTATTTCCCTCCTCCACAGTGCTCTCATGCTCTATTTTCTCCAGGTATGTATCCTGCAAATCTCTGGCTGAATTTTTTTACAAAAATAGTGAAATAATGAAAAGTGTTTAGTATTTAAAGAAATGTTTTATGAAATTAGATTTTTGAAAATATTTTGCCGCCCAATTTTCAATTTACCGCTTTTTTTTCACTTAAAGAAAATAGGGTTGCACATTTTTTTACTGCAGTTATTCGTTTACCGGTGCATCGTTTAATTGAACCGCACTAGTGCTACTTGTTACAAAAGTGCACTGATGCGCAAAATAAAGAACTGACCGGTGCAGTTATCTGAACAGTATGCACTGGAATTAGATTTAGGTTTGTGCACCAAAGTTTATTATTGTTTTGCTCAAATGCGGGGAGAAAATATCATATATTATATGAAATCGACAATTCTTCAAAATCCAGCTCATTCCATAATATTTCTCAAAGTCCATCACATATTTCTCCCTATCCATGTGGAGACGTCATATTTACATCAGATTTGTTTTATTTTTTCACTATCTAATTGAATTTATGTATTCTTTTTATCCATGTAGTCAATCATGCACAAGTTAATTAAATTTATAATGTATACAAATTTTCAGGTTCATGCAGATTCATCATCAAGTTCAGATGCACAAAATTATATTCAAAGTACTACTCCAAAACATCAAAAGTTCTTATGAGGAGCTGCATACTACAAGACGCATTTGGTAGATGAAAATGGACAGCCACTTCCCCCTATTAATTGTAACAATATTACATCTTCTAGCCACAATCCCGAGACAATGATGGTAATTATAATTATAATTGTTTGTTATATATATTGATTAATATGTAATTATTTCAATGTCAAACCAATTTATAATCATGCAATATTTTCAACGCGGTTACAAATTGATATCATAATATTTTGTACTAATCATGTTCAAACTCTTTTTTTTTAATTATTAGGATTCTAGTGATGATGAATGACCTACCTACCATCTTCCCTTGCACCCCACGATAATGTCAAATCGAGAGAAGATTGAATTAAGAGAAAAAATCGGAGAGGAATGATACCAAGAATGGTTTAATCAACCATCGATTCAATTCCCGCTACGTACAAATTCACCAATTAGGAATGAATACAACAATAGTAGTTCTTCACAAGATGGCAATGGAGACAATCAAATAGAGGTTGGTATGGATGATTACTTAAGGGATACGACTGCCATGGAGACAATGTTGTTAGATGCATTCCAAAATGATGATCAGCTAGGGGATGGTGCTCATATCGCCGACACCTTTTTCGAAAGCCTTAAATTTGCTTCCATCACCCCTCTCTTTGGACCTAGTGGTCAGTGAAAGTCTACCCAGTTGGGGACAACGATGTTACTGTACAACTTTAAAGCAAGGTTTGGCTTGTCGAATGCATTTTTCTCAGAAATTTTGAGGTAAGTTACCATAAAGTACTTCCGGCCTTATATATAAATTTGAAATATAATCAGTACATTGCTATGAACATTAAAAATGTTAAATTTTAAATTGAACATTAATAGTTATATCGACATTAATGTACATTTATTAATATATTTTTCCATGATCACCAACTACAGGTTATTAAAAAATTAGGTTCTTTCGAGTGATAATGTCTTGCCCGGTAGCTGCGAGGAGGCAAACAAATTGTTGAAAATGTTGGGTGTTGAGTACATATCATATCATGCATGTCCAAATGATTGTATTCTATATAGAGAAGAATATGCAGACAAAGAGATGTGTCCGAAATTTGGGCATGGCAGGTATGATAAATCAAAAAATAAGGGTAAATCACGTACTGCTCCTCCTTTTAAGATATTGAGGCACATGCCTATAATCCCAAGGATTCAAAGGCTCTTTCATTGCAAAGAATTAGCTATGTTGCAGGGATGGCATGCCTCACACAGAAGTGAGTTGGGAGTTATGCGAATACCAACTGATTCAATAGCCATGAAGCATATAGAGGACACATGGCCTGAAAAATTCAAGAATGAAGTACGAAGTCTACGAATCAGCATAGCCATGGATGGCATCAACCCATATTCTCTCCAGAACACGAAATATTTTTTTTGGCCTGTATTAGTGATCAATAACAATATCCCCCCATGGTTTTCTGTGAAGAATGAACATCTTATGTTGGCTCTCATAGTCCCTGGTAGAAGACAAGTGAAGAATATGGATGTTTACTTACAACCACTAGTAGATGAATTGAATGAATTATGCGATGGGATAAATGTATACGATGTATCAAGACCCATCGCAGAAGAGAGGAGGTCTACATTGTATGGCATATGTGCTTACACGACACATGATTATCCAGGATTAGGAGTTTGCTCTGGTAAATTTCATGTTTAGTTTATTGATTTGTTTATATATAATGTAACAATATTATTTCACATATTAGTTATTTAATTCGTTGTAATATTTTTTGTTATGATATTCATGATATTATTTAACGTGCCATGCATATTAATTGATGTATACAAATATAATCTTGCAGGTCTTGTAACAAAAGGGTATTTTGGATGTAAATGTTGTGGACCTTCTCTGAAAGCTAGATGGTCCAAGGACCTATGAAAGCTAGTGTATGATTGTTCCATGATATTCCTACTAGAACAACACCCTTACAGAAGAGAAACATCCGCTTTCAATGGTAAACGAGAAAGAACACAAAGGCCTCCAATAAGTACCAGCTGGATGACTTGATCATATGAGAGAGAGAAGGAGAAGGGAGTTTATTTACACCATTTTGGTCATCTAACTTATTATCATTTGATGGACCCAAGTACCATGTGAACCGGTTTTACCTAAGTAAAACCACTTTCACCCTGTATTAAAATAAAGGAAACACAAAAATATTTAACAAACCTATATTTGTTTGATTTCCCTCATGAAATAATTAATTAAACAATAATTTAATTATTATTCCTGGTCATGTTTAACCCAAAACAAAGAAATTAATTATATAAATCCTTATTTATCTTATTATTTTCTAGGAATAATTGTTTAAATCTTATTTAAATAATATTCCTTGTTAAATATGACTAAATCACCCATAAATAATTAAATAAATCATTATTTATTTGATTATCATTCAACCACTTCCTTAAAAGATAAATAAATCATTTATTTATTTATTTTTGACTAATCGAAGATTTGACCGTCAAGACCCTTTCCCTCAAAATATAATAAAATATTCCATAAAAGGTGGATCTAGATTTGGTTAATATTATTTTAATCATGCACCAAGATCTACAATGACCCAATATTTTGTTATAAATAGGAGGGTTTCTCCTACCATTCTTCACCTTTTGTTGCCTATTAGATCACTACGGATCTATACTCTTGGTCTGACTTTGAGCCATTATCATTGTCAAATTTTCCATTATTTGCTGTGTGAGCTCCCTTTGAGTTCTATCTTTGTCTGGGTTTTCTACACCAACAGGAGAGAGAAATACTAGATCTGAAGTGCTGAGGACTTCCAAGAACCCATCCCATTGAGGAGAATTGGAAACACCTTCTTGTTTTCCTCCCGGGTGCCCTTAATACAAAAATTCTTTCAAAAAATATTGTTCTTGTCTTGTCTATTGGATGTATGGAGAAAAACCTTTACTTTCTTTCCTTGCGTCTTTCCATTTTATAGATCTCTGGTTGTTGCGGCATTTTTATTACTAACCATAGATCTGAAGATATTTGCAGCCACTTTTGTTGTTAGGGCTATTAGTTATGCGTAGCTAAAGTGGTCCTTTTTCCTACACTTCGACAAAGGATTCACACTAAAAAATGGCGACTCCACACGGGTTTTAAATTACGACCGCTGTCGTTTTTCATATTCTTGCATATCCAGCTACTTCAGACCCTAGGGCTTCTTTTCATCTGCTTAGTTTTCCTCTTTTTATGTCTTTTTTCTCACATAAAACCCTAAAACATTAAAATTCCTAACTTCTGTGTGTTTCTGGCCCTATTGCGCAGGTAAGCGACACCAGCCGCAACTGAGACGGCAACATTTCTGAAAATCTGCCGTCGAGACAACCGGAACGGGGGTTCGCACTTTTTGGCCCATAAACTGCGACCTGGACCTCCAGGTCGCACTTTTACCCTTGCTTTGCACGACTGCAGCAGTCGAAGCTGCGGACTTGCCAATTTTTCGGTGATTTTTACGCAATTTTGCGGGTTTTTTCTGCCCCGCTTACGTCGGGGTCCCTCCCGGCCTCATTTCAGCCGGTTCACGACCAAGTTCTAATGCGGCTTTTTTACTCATATAAGTGGGAACCACTAGCCCCCTTAGGGCTTTGAAGTACCCTCCACTTTTTGTGGAAAAGTTTTAAAATCTGTTTCGTAGTACGTTTTGAGCCCTCCCCACCATTTCAGTGCGTACCTCTTTATTGGATCCTTTGAAATCAGGCTTTCTTCCTTTCAAATCACCTCCTGTCGTTTTGTTTGGACCTCCTTTAAAGGCCTCCGCCTTACCCCTCCGGTTTTTTGCTAATTTCCTTCCTTTTTCCAGCCACCTTGCCTCTGTCTCTTGGTTGTGATCTGCACCTCTTTTTCAGCAGCTTTGTCCTCTAGATCCCTGTCCCCTTTGACCTTAGATCTATTGGCCCCTTTTCTGTGTGTTTTACATAGTTTTTTCCATTTATTTTCAGCATAGTTTTGAGAGACCCACCTTCTTGGGTTAGATAGATGCACAAGTAGCTGTTATTTTTCTGTTATTTCTGTTTGTCAAAGATTATTTCTCGTTCTCTCCGTAGGTTTATTTTCACTTACGCAAAAGACACTTTTTTCTTGCTCAAAACTAAAGGGTTTTAAAAATTCAAAATTTAACGCATGCGCTACAATAATCACCCCAGCGTGCCAGGCCGCCTTCCTGCCACGCCAAGAAGACTTTAAAAATCAATTGTCATCGACCCATCTACTCCTCTTGACATTATTTGATTCTGCCCTTCGCTTCCCGTTCGCTCTCTTCCTTCATCATTGCGCCCCCAAGGCGCCTTTCCCGGAGACTTCTTGGCCTTCACCCTTAGTTTCCGGTTGATCGACCTGCTCCGCACCGCCGTCGTCGAGCCAGTCCTCCTTCGAGTCCGCACTCCGACTCCTCCCCTGATTCCTCGGGTCCTCCTTCCCCTCCCGGTTCTCCTGCCCCCTTCACCATGTCTGGTCCAGGGCCTAACGCTAGCGGTTCTCCCGGCCCCCATGCCGGCCCTACTTCTAGTGGAACCGTCACAACCACTACCCCGGCCACCCCCGTGCTGCCGTATATCGCAGGCCTCAGCCTCCCCGATTTCCATCAGTTGATCAATGACCCTATTCACCACAATGCTAACTGGCCCGCTATGCCAACCAAGCTCCCCTCAGACATCCCTAAGTTTGAGGGCCTTAATGGAGAAGATCCAACCAACCATGTCCGATCTTTCCATATGTGGTGCTCCTCCAATTCCATTACCGATGACTCCATCCGTCTTCGTTTGTTCCAACGCACGCTTACCGGCGAAGCTTCTAAATGGTATGTTGAACAAGCCACCTCTACCCATACCACCTTTGAGACTCTTGCCCAAGCCTTTTTGTCATACTTCCAACTCCCTCTCCGATACGATACTAGCACGGAGCTCTTGACTTCCTTTAAGCAAGCCTCTTCAACACGCCTTTCCGCCCATGTTCAGGAATGGCGACGAAGACGGAGCTTATGTCAAGCCCCTCCCTTCGAAGATAGGGTTTACATGGACTGGTTCCTGCGCACCCTTCCCGCTCCCATCGGCAAAGATGTCGCCTCTCATTTTCCTCAAACTGAAGAAGCCGCCCTCCAAATAGCCTTGAAATATGACCTGATCTACGCTCAATCTGGTTATGTTTATACTGTTCTTCCTGACCTCCCCAGGCCCGGTGGCACTAACGCCCCGGGGGCATCTCATTCCGCCGACGGTATCGTTGGAGCCCTTTCCCATCCATACGCTCAACCTCCTATGGGCTATGGTCCCCCTCAGGGAGGGGCCAGCTCCTCCGGCACTCTTCCCCCTCCCGGTAGCATGTATCCAGGATACGGCATGCCTCCTCCTTTTGCCCAACCTCCTGCTTACCCCAATGTTTCCCAACCCACTCATTACCCTTATCCGCAGCCTGGTGCGCCAGCTCCTCCAGCATATGCGCTTCCTCCTCCCTTGCCTCCTCAACCCCAGCACCAGCACCTACAGCCCCCTCCAGGGCAAGTATTTGCACAGCAGGGCGCGACTAATCCCCCTTCTTCTCAAAGAAGGTGGAGAGGCAACCAAAACCAATCTGCCCCTGGTACCCGAGGACCCAATTCTGGTGTGGACCCTAACACTGGCAACCAGCAACAGGGCATTCAGCCCAAGCCGGACATGCCACTTCGCACAAACAAGCCCTGTTCGTGTTGCGGTGTTTACTGTCATTACACCCAGGATTGTCCCCTCTTACCTTAGATGTGGCAGATGTGGGAGTCTCAAGCCACATTGCGCGGACAACACGCCTCCCCCCATGCTCCTCCTAATGTGGCCACTACCCAACCAGCTGTGTTTACTGACCCTTTCCCTCAACAAGGATTCGTGGCTACCCAACCGCCCGACAACCAAGTAGCCGCCCCCCCTTCCATTTCTGGTTCCTCTGATTACCAGATCCTTATGATGCACTCCGATCCTACCCCCTCCGTCGATCTTCACCTTCAAACTCGGTCTCGCCAGTACTCCAAGCCTCCTGCTCAGTCTGCTCCCGAGCCTCCTTCTTCAGGTTCTCCAGAGCCTCTTTCGTCACCCAGTGGCCCCTTACATATCCCTCAACCAAAATTTGAGGTCCCTACCAAGATACCTAAGGGCCCACTACGTCGAAACGCTGCTCCCAGTCGAGCTGCCCATTCATACAGCATAGTAGATGATTTGGCGCAATCCCCTGCCGCCATTTCCACACTGGAGCTCCTTCAGTCGTGCCCTTCCCAAAAGAAGGCTCTACTATCTGCCGTGGGTGTTGTAGATCCTGATGATGACCAAATGATTGTTTTCGACGCCTCTCAATCGGACCGTCCTCCCCTCCCTCCTTCCGTCGCCTTCCAAATCCCAGTCAAAATCCGGAACGCCAACGTGTCCCGGTGTATAATTGACAAGGGGGCATCCACATGCGTGATGTCCACTTCGGTTTGGAAGCAACTCGGATCTCCTGAACTGGCCCCTTCCACGATCACCCTTCGAGCGTGGGACGGTCATGCCTCCCAGCCCATTGGCCTGTTTCGTAATTGTCCTATCACCCTCGCCGGTAAGACTGTTTGTGTTGACGTCGAAGTCATAGACGCCCTGCTAGACTACAACATTCTATTGGGGTGAAGCTACCCCTATGCTATGTCTGCTGTCCCATCCGCGCTCTTCCAAAAGATGTCTTTCCCCCATAATGGAAAGATAGTCACCATTGACCAGTTGACATATCATGAGCCCACGTCTCAAACCTCCCCTGAGACGACTATCTCTTCTGTAGCCAACAAGCAAACTGTCGATTCCTTGACCAGTGTCTCCCCCGGCGTTTACAAAGATTCCTCCTTCCTTGGAACTTTGCCTCACCTCCCCCCTCCCCCTATCACTGATCCCAGCTTGCCAAATGTTTGCATGATGCAATCGTCCCAGGTTGCCCGTCCGCAGCCTGCCTCGGCTAGTCAGCAACCTCCCCCCAGCCCCCCGCAACCCGCTCCTAGCGATTCATCTCAGCCAGCCGGACCTCCTCCTTCTGGCCCTCCCCCTACAGCTGGTATCCCTGATCCCCTTTACCCTCCAGGATCGGTTCTCCCAGGCCTTAGCCATCTCGGAGCCATCCCCCCTGGTCATTACCCTGCTGGGCAGATCCCTTTCCTGGCTCCCCCTCCCAGAGTATTTTCTATCCCCGTCATGGCCACCTTCTCTCTCCCTAACCTGACCCTTGGTATACCTGTCTGGTACATTGACCCTCCTGCTGCTACTTCTCCCGGTCACCCCAAACCTTACCTTGCTTTGACGCCGGTTCAACCGGTCCCCCTCGCTTCCTCTGGGCCTCCAGCACCTCCACAGGACCCTACTCCTGTGGTGTCAGCCCCCGGAAAGAAAGGCAAAGCTTGTAAGGGGGCAACCCACCAAGACCAGGCCGCCCCAACAACCCCTACCCCTCCACGACCGCCAAAACCCGCTATCCAATGCGCTTTGTGCGATATCGTCGGTCACGCCACCCATCTGTGTCCTGAGTTGCCACACCTCAAGCTCCTGGTCAACGAGACGTTTCCCGACTCCGACATTCCCGAAGTCTACGTCACTATCCCGGACTCTATCCCGAAACTCAAAAACTTGCGCACCAATCACCCCTGTGCTTTGTGCGATTTCCATGGCCATTACACCCACCTCTGCCCCCGCCTTGACGAGTATCGTTCCTCCTTGGACATGTACCACCAATTCAAGGCCACTTCGATAGAATCAGAGGACCTTCATACTCCCATCCACATTCCTCCTCCCGTTATCGAGCCAACGGAGTCGCCAACCACCATTTTGTACCTGTCATCATCCTTGCGAGACAGTTCACCTACCCTTCAACTTGCCGATCCTCTCAGCTCCTCAGCCGACCTTGGATCTGTTGATATCACACCTCTGAGCCCTTCTCCGGATGACCCACCACACATGACTACTTCCTCGGGTGACCCCTCTTCCTCCAGTATTCCCATCTTCCAATCCGATGAGGACATTATGGAAGCCATGACTAACCCGGACTTTCCCTGGGATGATATGCACGATCACGCATACTTCCTCCCACAGCAGTCCCATGACCAATTCGTTGTGGAAACCAAAGACTTCATTCCCCATGCTGTCGATTGGTTCAAAAACCCCATCCCTGCCCCTGACGCTTTCGAAGAAGGAAACATGGCCAACATCTCTCCTACCATCAAAATTGACATTTCAGTCACCCCGGGCGTCCAAGAATATATCACCTTAGGTGCTCAATGCACCCCGGAAGAAATCGAAGCTTACACCAAGATTTTCAAGGAATTTCGCGATATTTTCGCCTGGTCCTATTCTGAAATGCCCGGACTTGATCCCGCCATTGTCGAACACCACATCGACACATGGCCGGACGCCAAACCAGTTCGTCAAAAGTTGAGACCCATTCATCTTTCCAGACGTGACGCTATCAAAGCCAAAATCGACAAGCTTAAGCAGGCTGGTTTCATTTACCCCATTGAATACACCACTTGGGTATCCAATCCAGTTCCCATTCTTAAGAAACAAGGCACCATCCGTGTCTGCACGGACTTTCGCGACTTGAACCAAGCTTGTCCCAAAGACAACTTCCCCACACCGTTCATTGACCAAATCATTGACGAGTGTGCGGGGCATGAGGTTCTATCCTTTATGGATGGTTTCTCCGGATACAATCAAATTGCTATCCGTCCTGCCGATCAACTCAAAACCGCGTTCATTAGTCCGTGGGGAACTTTTGCTTACCGAGTCATGCCTTTCGGCCTCAAAAACGCCGGCGCCACTTTTCAACGGGCCATGTCTTATTGTTTCCATGACTTAGCTCACATTATCCTTGCTTATTTGGACGACCTCACCGCGCGTTCTAAGCATCGGGCACAGCACCTCCACGATCTGCGTACCATTTTCCTCCGATGTCGTAAGTATAATATATGCCTTAACCCATTGAAATGCGTCTTTTGCGTCCCTGCCGGCCGTCTCTTAGGCTTCATCGTGTCTAAGGATGGTATCACTCTTGACCCTTTGAAAGTTCAAGCCATTCTTGAACTTCCCGTCCCACGTACACTCCGCCAACTCCAAAATCTCCAAGGCAAAGCTAATTTTCTTCGACGGTTCGTCCCTGACTACGCCACCACTGCACATGGGTTCCTTAGACTCCTCCGCTCTTCTATCCCTTTTGTTTGGGATTCCTATGCTCACGAGTCTTTCGATGCCCTCAAGCAGGCTCTCACATCCTCTCCCTTGATCCGCCCTCCCGACTTTGATCGGGACTTCATCCTGTATATCTCCGCTTCCACCTATTCGGTCGCTGGAGTCCTTATCCAGGAAGATGACAATGGTATCGAGCATGTGATCTATTACGTCAGTAAGAACCTTGTAGGACCCCCTGCTTCCTACTCACTCGAAGAAAAATTAGCATTGGCTGTAGTGTTCTCAGTCCAAAAGCTTCGTCATTATATCCTCATGCGCTCCACCAAGGTTGTGACTAATTCCAACCCCTTGGCTTTCCTATTGAGTCGTCGTATCCTCACTGGGAAATACGCCCGTTGGGTCGTTATTCTCCAAGAATTCGACCTTGAATTCGTCACACCAAAGAGTAAGAAAGGCTTAGCCCTCGCCGAGCTCATTTCTGAATTACCTACCAGAGCGCCAGATACCCCAGTTAATGATGACTTTCCTGATGAACACTTATTTTCCATTACTGCCGACGACCCATGGTATGGAGACATTCTTACTTACTTGCGAACCCAAAATTTCGCCCTTCACCTTGATCGCGAGGCTCGCTGACGCATCCGACACCAAGCCCCCCGATACCTCCTTATCGGCGACGACCTCTATCGTCGTGGGGTTGACACTGTCCTTCGTCGTTGCATCACACACGTTGACGCTGAAAAAGTCCTTAATGCCTGCCATAGCGGCGCTTGCGGTGGCCACCTCTCCGGTCTCGCTACTGCCCAAAAATTCATGCGCGCTGGGTATTTTTGGCCTTCTCTCTTTACTGATTGCATTGAGGCAGTCAAACACCGTCCCAATTGCCAGCATTTCGCCCCTAAGGCGCGAGCTCCACCAGCTCCCCTCCATCCGGTCGTCTCAGCCGACCCCTTCTGTAAATGGGCCATCGACTTTATGGAGTGTCGCCCACCATCCGCTGGTAACCATAAGTATATCATCGTGGTGGTCGACTATTTTACCAAATGGGCTGAGGCCATGCCAACGTTCAACAACACGGCAGCTACCGTAGCCCTCTTTTTCTTTAATCATGTTATAGCTCGATTCGGGGTTCCCAAACAACTGGTCTCAGACCATGGCAAACATTTTGAAGATGAGATATGGCGTGAGCTATCCTCACTGCTGGGTTTTGAGCACCAATATTCCTCCTCCTATTACCCCCAAGGTAATGGCCAAGTTGAAGCAGTCAACAAAATCCTCAAAACTATGCTTCAACGAACGGTGAATAAGCACAAAACCAACTGGCATCTCATGCTCTTCCCTGCCTTGTGGGCCTATCGAACTTCTGTTAAAACCGCCACCGGGTTTACTCCTTTCCACCTCGTTTTTGGAGAGGAGGAAGTCTTACCGATCGAGTGTGAAATTCCTTCTCTACATCTAGCCATTGAACTTCTCCCTGACACCTAACCTCTAGAACAACGACTTATCATGCTCGAGCGCGCTTCTGAAGATTGTCGTGTTGCCTTACAAACCATGGAGGCGGCCAAAAAGCGCACCAAAGCTCAGTATGACCGAAAAGTCCAGCCTCGCACTTTTCACGAAGGCAACCTTGTTCTAGTATATGACTAGGCCCATGATGTCCTTGGTCATGGGAAGTTCGACTCATTATGGCTAGGTCCTTACATCATTAGTAAGGACCTTGGTAAGGGGGCATACCTCTTAGAGGATTTCGAAGGCCACCCCCTTCCTAATCCTCGCAATGCACTCTATCTTAAGAAATATTACCCTTAGCATTTCCCTTCTGGAATGCATGTTTTATTTTCTTTTAGATAGCCAGCATCTGTCTTTTCATTTTTATTTGCTACTTCACTCGGACCCATTTTGTCCATGAAGGGCCACTCCACCTACTCTTTAAATCGAATTTCCTCACTTACAACACTTGTATTTGGGGCATCACTTCGCCTCCATACTCGTCCATGTTCGTGTCGATTTTCGTCATGAGTTCCCATCATGTACTCATGTTTCCATGGTCCCCCATTGGGGCCTTTACTGTGTGGCAGCACCATCGAGTCGCCCTTGTTTAGAGCATCCAAGTTGAGTCATCATTGCATCCATGGAGTCTATACCACGTCCCTTTGCACCTCACTATAGCCCTCCATCCTTCATTGCTTGGTCTCTCTCTTGTGTCGCACATTATGACCCTCAGTCTCACTGTCCCCTATCCCTCATGATCTTGTGTCAGTCGCTACCGTGTCATCCATGCTCTTTATGCTCTAACAAGGGAAGTCGTCCATTCGCTACTCAGTCCTTCCAATTTCCACTATCGTCATTAGTGTCAGTCTGTCCGTCGCTCTATTGTTTTCTCTCGTGCCTTAGTTGAGGATCTCTCATTGCCTCACCTATGGCAGACCTCCTTCTGTCGACATCAACACATTCATTCCAGAAGCCAGGTCTAGAGGGCGGTGTACCTTGGTTCCAGCTTCCACTCTTGTTCGGTGCCTCGGATTAGGCAAGGGGATCTCTCATTTCCCCTTGACTTGATTGTCTCTCCAGCTCCTTTTCAGCATGATCGAGATTCGTATACTTGACGGGCCAGTGATCCAGCAACAGCTCTTGATGATTCCCGGGTGTGTGTGAGATGTCTCAACCCTCATGAGGGGGTGGCCCTGCAGGTAGCCCCCCACATGCCCGGATGACCTCTTCTTTGCAGCCTTCGATGCAGCTCCAGATTTTGATGATGTTGGCCTTAGCCACTTGCAGCACCTCTTCGATTTGCATGTATCAGTCAGATTTTGTGAGCCCTTCCCCATTTACAGGGGGCATTTGGGTTGTAGTTATCTCATGTACTCAGATATTATTGTACAAGTCCTGGCTGTTATCCCAGGCACAGCATGTATGTGGGATTCCTCATTCTATTTTTATCTGGCTCATGATTATGCCAGCTGTCCTTTATGGTTCGGTCCCTTGTTTACTGGACACACTATTCTTTTGTACTTTGTCTCGGCGGGCATAGGTATGCCTCCCCCGCCGCCTTCAGCACAGGTACCCTCTCATAAAAAGAGACTTGTTGCACCTGCGAGTCTCGTCTCCTCAGGGTCTAGTCCTTTAGCGCACTATCTACCTCACACTTCTCTCTCTGACACCCCTTTTTGTTGTCTAGTGTTTGTGTTCTTACAATGTACTTCGGTCATACGATTTGCTCCTGACACTCGCACACTGGGGGGCAATATGTTACACCATTTTTTGGTCATCTAACTTATTATCATTAGATGGACCCAAGTACACCATGTAAGACCAGTTTTACCCTAAGTAAAACCACTTTCACTATGTTAAAACAGGAAACCCCAAAAGGAAATATTAAACAAACCCATATTTGTTTGATTTTCCTCATGGAATAATTAATTAAACCATAATTTAATTTTTATTCCCAGTCATGTTTTAACCCAAAATCAAAGAAATTAACTAGATAAACCTTTATTTATCTTATGAATTTCTAGGAATAATTATTTAAATCTTGTTTAGATAATATTCCTTGTTAAATATGACCAAATCACCCACAAATAATTAAATAAATCATTATTTATTTGATTATCTTCCAACCACTTCCTTAAAAAGATAAATAAATCATTTATTTATTTATTTTGACTAATCAAGGGATTTGACCCAAGTCAAAGACCCTTTCCCTCCAACAAATATAATAAAGTATTCCATAAAAGGTGGATCTAGATTTGGTTAACATTATTTTAATCATGCACCAAGATCTAGAATGACCCAATATTTTATTATAAATAGGAGGGTTTTCCCCATCATTCTTCACCTTTTCTTGCCTACTAGATCACTCTGGATCTATACACTTGGTCTCATTTTTCATCATTTGCTCCCATTGAGCTTCATTTTTGCATTGGGTTTTCTACACCTACAAGAAAGAGAAAGCTTAGATCTGAAGTGCTGAGGACTACAAAGAACCCATCCCATTGAGGAGAGCTGGATACACCTTCTTGTTTTCCTCCCAGGTGCCCTGTAATATAAAAATTCTTTCAAAAAATTGTGTTCTTGTCTTGTCTGTTGGATGCATGGAGCAAACCCTTTACTTTACTTCTTAATGTCTTTCCATTTATAGATCTGGTTGTTGCAGCATTTTTATTACTAACTGCAGATCTGAAGATGTTTGGCAGCCACTATTATTGTTAGGGCTATTAGTTATGCGTAGCTAAAGTGGTCCTTTTTCGTACACTTCGACGAAGGATTCATACTAACAGTCCCATTTGAACTGGATGTCCTGATGAAGGAGATGCAAGAATCCTTGAGCACAAGTGGCATAATCTGGGATGAAACATCTCAAAAAATTTTCCTTTCCCTCTAAGCATTGTAGTTGCCTAAGGGTTCGAGGTGGAGGTACCCCTTTGATAGCTTGGACCTTGAGGGGATCCACTCTAATTCCTTTTTGGGACATGATACAACCTAAAATTATTCCTATTGTGGTGCACAAGACACACTTTAGGGGGTTCAAGCATAGGTTGTATTCATGGCATCATTGGAATACCAGTCGCAGATCCTCAAGGTGGTCTAAGTGCTTCTTGGATCATACTGTAGTATCCCCAAAAGGGAACACTCAACAATGCCTTCTGGAATAACACACTCTTCGGAAATATATGCACTAAAATGTATTTGTAGCTCCTAGATCCCTTATATTAGTAGATCTAGTATCTAGATCCAAAAGGAGAGAAAAAAAAATGAAACTAGGTGAGGTAAACAGACCTCCCACCACCAAGTATGGCTGGAAAACACCCAAGGAATGGGGCTGCAGCTATATGCAACAAAATGCTTCAGAAATAATGTTGTTGAACTAAATGAAAGTATCAGACCAATATGGAGGCTCAAATATTACATGCACATCAGTAATTTAGATTTACAATATAGCCTGTACAATGTACAAGAGAAAATAGAAGACTATACAGAAGAAACCCTCGGAGATGAGGTGCTACAACCACATGAAATGTATGAATAAGCTTGATAGCGTTATTTTCATTGGCTAAAGTAGCATTAGATTACAACTAAGATCTAGAGCAGATCTATATACAAAAATATAGATCTAATTCAGATATGTATACATGAAAGGCTCCTTAATACAATCCCCTTAGGGTTTTGGGAAAAACATGAATAACAATGAGTAGATCTGAGATTTAAGTTACAGATCTGCAGTAATATTCAGAAAAATTTGAATCATATGAGGTACATTAGATCAGATATGAAACCAAACATGGATTAGTTGGCTAATCCATGGATCACCATAGTGAATGGAAGAATCCAATCACCAGAGATCTCTCCTCCAAGATGATGCCAAAACTCCCTGCAACTCTTCTCTTGCAAATAACGCAGTACTGGAAGAGGGACTACATTGTAGACTCTGAGAATGCTTTGGTCTGATGCCAAGATATGTATCTGAAGCTCCAAGGGTCTAGAACACTCTTTTCAAAGGGATAGAAGACTTTCCTAGTGAAAAGGGGTGCTAGAGATGCATAGATATGAAGAGATCTATCTTCCACGTGCTGCAACTCAAAAAGGACAACCTAATCCTTAATAGGATCAGCGTTGTAGGTGCAAGATGAAGCTTGGCCAAATTCCAGATAGTGGACAAGAAAAAAAAAGGCTCCTCCAAGAGCTGCTCTAGGAAGGAGGTGGGATTCCCACTCAGGAACACCCAATGCTAAGCATCATTATTCTCAGCTAAATATCCAAATAATGATATATGTCTAAACAGACAATATATTTAGAAAATTATAATCCTCAAAAACCCTCTCATGCTCCTCTCCTCTTCCTTTTATAAGATAAAAGCCTTGTCAAACCCGAAACCACTTCAATGAGTAATCTCCTTTCACATGTGGAGCCTCCATCTAAAACTTTGTTGTGCATCCACGAGGTACATTGCATCTAGACTGCGATGTAGATTTGATCATGGTTGACCCAGTTTCATAGCTCAAACCCATTCACACATGAAAGTGTTTTGTTTACATGGCCCAGATTTATCTTTTTTCACATGGGCATTGACTTATTCATTATTTTCAGGAGCTTTACATGTCCTCATTTACATATTTATTCATGCAACAGAAAATGAAACAAAATTTCATATTCCTCTTAGCTTGGGCTAAGTGGGAATATTAAAGTCCTCCCCTCCAAAATGTTGCTTGTTCACAAGAAACTGATAGGGTGAGTGCTGAAACATTTATCCTTCTTGATTGGTGACACCAGCAAAGGTCAAGCTCCCCTCACAAGATAAGTGTTCACCAATCAAAACCTCCATGAATTATTCCTCCAAGGTCATCATAAGATGTACATAATCCATCCCATAAGGAGTGAAAAACTTAACAGAAATAAACATGCTTGGAGAAATGCTCTCTCTAAAACATGTAGCATGAGGTACATGGAGAAGTTCCATTCCATGTGGTACATACAAACTACCCATCCTCCCTCCATACAGTCCCATAAAAAGCACAACTATATCATCTAAGTATGAAATCATAACTATATATACACAAACATAAATTTGAGCATAGGGGGGGGGGGGGGGGTCATGGTCCCAAATGTGGTGCCAGCGTAGTGCATCTCCTGCCTGCATCAGATCAAGGTTTGGTAAGTCGTCTCCCCACCACCTACTTGCTACACAAGTTATCTTATCATGGCTGAAGATGTGAGATATGTTTGGTGCCTTTGGGAAGCACCCATCATGAAAAATAATCTCCCTTTTCACAATAAGGGAGTGGCCAAATTCAGACATTGCAGTGGCCCAATGTTTGAAATGATATGTACATGATACAACACTCCTATTGGGAGTCATGTCCTGCAAAAACATGGTGAAAGAATGTGTCAAATCAAAAAATGAAGCCTGCATTACATGATCAGATTTTTCACCATCAATGTTTCTTCTATACATGGAATTGTGCATAATTTTTTCTCCCTTTTCAAGAGAAGGAAGAAATGGCTGAAATGACTCTTGCATAGAGTCCTTTGGCTGCCCTAACTGTTGGAAATACTAAGAGGGGGGTGAATTAGTATTTCTTTTCAATTGTTAATTATTTCCAATTAGATTCTTCAGAATTAAAGGCAGAGATATATATATAATAATGATATTAAGAATTAAAGAGAACTTCAATCCCTTTTTAATAGTAGTATACAATAGATGAGAGGAGGGCACCAACCCTTTTAATGAAATAGGCACCAACCTGTTTTCCAAGCACCAACTTGGACTTTTATGAGGCTCCAACCTCTAAGGCTTCGACCCTACCTTCTCAAGGCACCAACCTTGACTTTTAGAGGCTCCAACCTCTAGGACACCAATCCTTTAGTCTTGATAAAATGAGTAATGTACTTACTTGGTTACTTAAATATCTTCACAAGGTTTTTCACTGTTCAACACTTCACATGTCCTATAGCTTCATAACACTTAATGCCTCATTGATTGTTACTTCACTATTTAGATTTATGCCATCGAGTTCGTCACTGTCCCAACATCCAAATCTTCTTATACATCACACAGGTCTGAGGCTGCAACAGGTAGAGTCCTAAAGTTGTAAACACTCCACAGATCAAAAACTTCACCGAGACTACTATACTGAGTTTTAAGACTATAATTTTGCACCAAAATTAACTCCAATAAAGCCACTGTACCAGGTCTGAGGGTATATTAATAATTTGTGGTTTTGTGATGCCTGTGGTGATAATTGTAGCTTGAACTGAAGGTTTCTACAGAAATAGCCGAAATATTGAGTTGTCTGTTGGTTTGAGGCACAGAGATACTAAACCTATCCCCGGAGAATATACTACAAATCTGTTGTAAGTGACTAAGTTCCCAATTGTTACACAATTTTGAGGTGTTAAAGGTGTTCGAGTTCTTTAATTAAGTGTGGGATAGTCCAATCTATAGCTACCTATCACAAGGATCTCTTTTGAAGGATGCAAGACCTTATATCCTTGTGCTGGTCCAAAGTTTTTGTGGTACTAAATCAAGGTGCTATGATAGAAGTCTGAAAATCAAGATTATTCCCAAATCAAAGTTTCCAGAACCACCCATAACCCTTTTTCCTTGGCTCCTTCTCTTTGATGTCTTTAAGTTCACGAGTTGTGAACTGTGATCTTTTGTGCTATGATTTTTCACCGAATTGCCTTGAAAATAAATGAGATCTGAGGTATTATTTATATGCATTATGATGTGAAAGGAGGGGACGTGGCCTTTGGAGGAAGGCCGACATTAGGGATAGGGTATAGGTCAGCTATATGTCAAAAATAGGATATATAATATTCAAAAATTAATTTCTCCTAGAATACTTGGAGTTTCAGGCCAAGTAATAGCTCATTGGAAAGGGAAAATTATGCTCTAGATGATGGTGAAGGTTTCATAGAGAAATTTTTCCTTCAAGGTAGTGAAAAATAATTTTCAATGTGACTGGTCATGTATTGGCGCAGAAATGGGGGTAGGGCAGAGTGTCTTGGGCTTCTTTGATTCTTCATCATAAATTCATTCATCATAATGTTATTGTGCCATAGTGATATATGTCTTATGTAGTCTTTGATCATCATCTAGCATCCTATTGCCATATTTACATCAATGACAACCTAGATTAACAATCTCCCCCTTTTTCATTGATGGAAATATTCCACCTTTTTCTCCCCCTTTAACATCAATGGAAAATGCAGTGCCAATTTACCCCCCCTGTCATGTTGCTCCCCTTATTACGCTTCTCCTTTTCTTGGTTTCTTTAATGTGAGGCAAGCGAAGTGACCCCCATATTTTGACGAAGATATTCAAATGCTTCTCGAGGAAGGGGTTTTGTAAAGATATCTACAATTTTTTCTTTTCTATTGATGTATTCCAACCTGATATTATGTTCAGCAACTTGTTCATGGAGAAAGTGGTATTTGATTTGAATATGTTTAGTTCTTGAGTGCATCACTAAATTTTTTGAAATACTGATGCTAGTATTGTCACAAAAAATAGTAATTGGTTTCTTAGTTTCTATGTTGACATCCTTCAAGGCTTCCTTGATCCATAGAATTTTTTTACAACAATCAGCAGCGGCTATATATTTGGCTTCAATTGTAGAAAGGGATATAGATGATTTCTTTTTTCTGACCAAGATACAAGACACTCTCCCATAAAGAATGAATTTCCACTGGTACTTTTTAGATCATTCATGCTTCCAGCCCAATTAGCATCAGAGTAAGCTGTCACAATAAGAGTTGAAGTCTTAGGATACCAAAGACTGAAATCGATTGTTCCTTTCAGATATCTGAGAATTCTTTTCATAGCTGCTAGATGGGATTGTCTAGGAATTGACTGAAATCTTGCTACCATTCCTACTGCTTGCATAATATTTGTTCTTGTAACAGTTAAGTATAGGAGAGATCCAATTATTGACCTGTAAAGAGTTGCATCTATGAGAGGGGTATCATCATCTTTGCTTGATTTACAATTTGTGGTCATCGGTGTGCTCATAGGTGCACAATCTTCCATCCCATATCTTTTAAGCATGTCTTTAAGATATTTTTCCTGAGATATAAACATGTATGCATAATTTTGAGATATTTTCATTCCAAGAAAGTAAGACAACTCACCAATCATTGACATCTCAGATTTTTTGGACATATTTAGGGCAAATTCATGGCTCATTTCTTCATCATTTCTAGCAAAGATTAGATCATCATTGTACACAAGAGTGATCAGAATTTTTCCCTTGTCCATCTTCATGTAGAGATTTCTACTTGCCACTCCCTTTTTGAAACCTTCTTGTTGCAGATAATGATCCAACTTTGCATACCATGCTCTAGGGGCATGTTTTAATCCATACAAGGCCTTTTTTAGTTTGCATAAAATGTCTTTTCCTTCTGTAAGATCAAATCCTTCTGGTTGCTCCATGTAAACTTCTTCCTTGAGATATCCATTCAATAATGCTGATTTTACATCCATTTGATAAACCTTGAATCCTTTTGAGCAAGTAAATGCTAAAAAAATTATTATGGCTTCCATTCGAGCTACTGATGCAAAGGTTTCTTCAAAGTCAATTCCTTCGATTTACGAGTATCCTTTGTAGACAATTTTGGCTTTATTTCTGATGATTTTTCCATCTTAATTCATCTTGTTTTTGAATACCCATTTTGTTCCAATTATATTTTTATCTTTTGGGCGAGGTACTAGTTCCCAAGTCTCATTTTTTTCGATTTGAGACATTTCTTCTTCCGTAGCCTTTATCCAATAAGGATCTTTGCTTGCTTGAGAAAAATTTTCAGGTTCTATTAAAGATAATAGAGCCACATCATCTTTTCTTGGGGTGCTTATCATTCTTCTTCGAGTTTGGATTCCTTCATCTATATTTCCAATGACTTGTTCTTCCGGATGATATCTTTGAACAAACTTGATCTTGGAGGGAGTTTGTGAAGATTCATTTTGAGGTTCACTTTGAGATTCTTCATTATTCTTTTCTCTTTTAGGTTCTTCTTCTTTACTTTGTTCAAAGAAAGTGTTATCACCATAAAAAAAAATTATAAACTCTGAAAGTTTACCTTTTTCTAGTCATGGTGTCAAATAGGTCTCGAGTCATTTCATTTTAAAAAAAAAGGGTAAGTGATAGTTTTAGAAGTCTTAAAAAGTTAGTTTTCATTTCCAAATAAGGTCTTTAAGTCTCATTTCATGGTTAAAAAGTCCCATCATTCATTTAGAAGTCATGCTTTTAACATTTGAAAAAAATCCTCTGCAATTAGCCACAAAACCACAGTTTCGTAGCGCACTCGCTTCAAAAAACTCTCGCTTGCGCTATGAAAACACCTCCATACTTTCGTAGTGCATGTCAGTATGAATTCTTCGTCGAAGTGTACGAAAAGAACCACTTTAGCTACGCATAACTAATAGCCCTAACACTAAAAGTGGTCGCCAATATCTTCAGATCTGCAGTTAGTTGATCAAGACAAGAGCTGTAAAAAACCATATCTATGCATAGAAAGACATTAAGCAGTAAAAAGAAGGGTTTGCTTCATATATCCAATAGACAAGACAAGACAAGAACAATTTTTGAAAGAATTTTTTGTATTAAGGGCACCGGGGAGGAAAACAAGAAGATGTTTCCAATTCTCCTCAATGGGATGGGTTCTTGGAAGTCCTCAGCACTTCAGATCTAGAATCTCTCTCTCTTGTTGGCGTAGAAAACCCAGACAAAGATAGAACTCAAAGGGAGCTCACACAACAAATAATGTAGAAAAATGTGACCAAGTGTAGATCCAGAGTGATCTAATAGCAACAAAAGGTGACAAATGAATGGGAAAACCCTTATATTTATAACAAAATATTAGGTCATTCTAGATCTTGGTGCATGATTAAAATAATATTAACCAAATCTAGATCCACCTTTTATGGAATATTTTATTATATTTGTTGGAGGGGAAAGGAATTTGACTTGGGTCAAATCCCTTTGTTTGTAAATAATAAATAAATAAATGATTTATTTATATTTTTAAGGAAGTGGTTGAAGGATAATTAAATAAATAATGATTTATTTAATTATTTGTGTGTGATTTGGTAATATTTAACAAGGAATATTATCTAAATAAGATTTAAATAATTATTCCTAGAAAATAATAAGATAAATAAAGGTTTATCTAATTAATTTCTTTGTTTTGGGTTAAACATGATCAGGAATAATAATTAAATTATGGTTTAATTAATTATTCAAGAGGAAATCAAACAAAATAGGTTTACTTAATATTTCCTTTTGGGGTTTCGTTTAGACTATAAATAACCTAATAAATGTGGTTTATTAAGTTATTTTTTATAGTGAAAGAAATTTTACTTAGGTAAAATCGGGTCTTTAATGGTGTAATGGGTCCATCTAATGATAGAGGTTAGATGGGACCAAAAATGGTGCAACAACGCAGGTTGCAAAATCAAAAATTGCACTAAGTGTGCTACGAAAGCGCAGATTCGTAGGAAGGTCATGTCAAAGCATAAAAACTGTCAGAATCCGTTAAGTTTTCATACAAAGACATAATCATGAGTCACTTAGGGGTCATTTCCAAAACATGTAACCATTCATACTCATCATTGAAATCATATAGGTGTCATTCATGAAAAGAAATTTCAAATTTGAAAGGATGATATGCATTACTTCTTTTTTCTTAACAAATAGTGAAACATACCTATTTCAAGTTTTTAGCTTATGGTCATCTTACACCAAAGCTATTCTTATCTACCATCAAGCGAGGCTAATTTATTTCCATCAAGAAAGGTTGATTTATTTTCATCAAGTGAGGTTGATATTCCTATCAAGCGAGGCTGATCATTAAATTCTGAAGGAAGCAGACAAAAATTTCTGAAGGCAAGAATGATAGAGGAGAAAAATAATCACAGGTTAGGGCATTTCTTGAGGTCAGAACTTGAAAGCATAGGAGCTCTAGCTAAAGACAAAACAGTGTTAGAGGCTTTCAGAAAGGAGGATGTTTGAATTTTTGTGAAAAGTCAGTAGTGGAGGATGTTGAATAGGGTCTCTATGAGCTACAAAACTCATTCCAGATTTGTATATTTTTGATTATATTCAGTCTAGCGCAGGGGTTTTGGGGTGCGTCAAAGCCCCGAAAGCATTGTAATGGGTCAAAGGGTAAAATGGGGTCCGAAAACCACGGTTTGCGGACCATAGGAAAGTTTAAGCTAGATTTTTATAAATAGAGGAACATTTTGAATTGTAAGGGAGAGCAATGAAGAGATATTGATGTGAATTGTGGTTTAGTAAGTCTGTTTTGGTTTTTGGGGAAGGACTCCTGCTAGCTGTGTGCATGGAGATCCACAGTCCTGTTGTGTGCGGACCCTACTACTATGTGCGTATGCTGGGATGGGTATTGTAAGAGGGAATTGATGAATTGA
This sequence comes from Pinus albicaulis, assembly GCA_034641835.2. Lineage (NCBI taxonomy): Eukaryota > Viridiplantae > Streptophyta > Pinopsida > Pinales > Pinaceae > Pinus > Pinus albicaulis. The sequence goes on from CM076577.1 coordinate 1,203,795,888, forward strand.
TGAATAAGAAATGCTGTTTGAGAACTGAATCTATGCATACTGTTTATGCGAATCATTGGTAATTGTTGTATTATGCGTATTCTGTATTCAGCTGTGAAAGTTCTGTGTAAGTGTTTTACTGCATCTAGATCTGTTTTGTTCTATTTTATGCAATATTGTGCTACTCGAAGTATATAATTATCAAAACATTGTAGTATAGTTGACCTTGCACACGTGGATGCGAAAAGAGACCTATAGATCCGGCTCAGAAAAAGGCGATCTAGGTATCACAGGGCTGGACGCAGCTCTGCTTGCCTTACCTACCCTTTCTTAGGGTGCAGAAACCTGGTTCCAGCACCCACCCATACTACTTTGGGTGAGACTTTGACCTACGCATGCAGGTCACTGCCGAAAGGGCCAGTAGTATAGGGGTTTGTTGGCAAACCTTGAACTCTGAACCTGGGTTAGGACCCCTTGAGCCAAAAAATGGTTCCGTTGCCGGGACCTGGAGAATTTTGAGGAAGGTATCAGGTAATGACAAGAGAGTACTTGAAGCCTGAAAAGAAGTAAATTGAGGAGTGGTTCGAAAAGCAGATTCAGGAGTTTGTGGTGAAAGAAAATCACAGCAGAAAGTTAACGGCGGAAAAGTGGAAAAATCGGTACATGTTGCACTAAAAAATGTCACCTTGACATTCTGTTCACTGTATGAGCTCATTTTCACTCATACTTACCTCCTCTGCAAGTCTTAAAACCTTAGTTCCTCATGTCAAGCCATCAAAATAGGAGAAAATCCACTAGAACCTCCAAAACCTTGGGTACGCACCCTCTGTGTGTCTTACCTGCGTTCCTGGCTGGGGTACGCACCTAATGCTCTGCTTACCTATGTTCTAGAACACACTTTTCCAATGTAAAGGGTGTGTACCCCTGTCAAAGTGAAAAAGGGAGAATTAAATCTAAAAAACTTATTTTTAGTAAATTCTAGAAGCTTCTGGAGGAGATATTTTGGTGATGAGTACGCTCTTTTGAGGTTCATGTATCCCATACCTTAAGGAGCTAACCCCTTGATGTGAGGAGCTTATCCCTTTGAAGGAGGATTCTATCCCTTCATAGGTGGAACTGTAACCTCCTCTTTTGCACTATAAAAAGAGGCATAGGGAAACCTCAAAGGGTTACAATGGAGAGACTAACAATTGAGGAGTTCAAGCTTTATAATTATTTGAGGTAAAGTGTTGTTAGGATTCAGACTCATTTAACTGAGATTTTGTGAGGAAATATCACATACCTCTATCTGTCTCGGTTGGAAGAGTGCAAGGATTGTCAAAGTAGAGGAAACTCTTGCTTCAGACCCTGGGAAGGTCTGTTCAACATCAAGGCTAAGGTTGTAAGGTTCTTCTATTATTTCAAAGTTAATACAATCAAGTTTTTCTTTCTCAATAAATTGTCGTTCGATTTTTTATTTCATAGATTCCTTGATCACTATGATAGGTATGTTTTATAATTATTTTTTATATAGGTGCTATTTAATATTTTCTTGTTTGTGATTGCAGGTCTCTAAAGACGACACTTTCAAGTGACGGAAGAACTATTGTTGCGATGGAAGAACTACTGATGCGATGAAAGAACTACGGTTGCAAATAAGTGTTTGGATCTAAGGTAGGATCGACACCTTTATAGCATTTACTTGTAAAATGAATATATTTAGAGAAAGATAAACTTAGTGGTTTGTTTGTTGCCAGATTGTCTTCTGACACTAGGGATATCGGTCTTGTCCGCAAGATCAATTTATCCGGCCAACAAATTGGTGACCATACTGGGGAAAGAATTTGATTTTTGGTTTTCCTTTGTTTTGACTTGAGAAAATTGTTTTTTCTAGTTTTTGATTGATGTATACTAGCTTGGGTAGCTTAGCTTTACTTTTCTTTCAAAAATTTTAGAACTTTTTTGTTTTTCTTGAAGTTTTCTGGGGACCACACTTTGTCTTCACACATAGTGCGTGCATCTCCGCACTTTCTTTGAGTAACCAGTGTGGGACTACACCCGTTTTCTCTTGAGCCTGTGAATCCTATAAATTTTTGAAAAACTTAAGATTTCTTCTTCTAGTTTAAGTTTAGATTTGATTTAGGACTCTTACTGTCTACCTAGATCTGTATTTTTCTATCAAAAAGCCTTGTTCATGAGTTTCTTTCACCAAATTTTTCATCTCATCAATCTCCATTAAGTTAATTGGGTGTTTTGAGTCTCTTTTTTGAGAAATTATTAATTTGATTTCCTTTGGTCATTACTTGGAGGTTTGTCTCAGTATTTTCACAATTTTTCATATTTTTGCTTTTGTTTTTGCAAAGAAATTTCCCCCTCATTTGCGGGGGGGGGGCTAAATTATGTATGAGTGTTAATCACCTTTGAGTGTTTTTATTTTTTGATATTTAGAACTCTTACCCAATTTTCTTTACTTGCAATTTATTGGTTCTTAGATTACATTAGAATCATATTGTGATTGAGAATTCTCTTGCATATATCACATTTGCATAATTAGAATTCTCATTTTCAGAATATGAGTGAATTGTGCATAGATTACAACTGCATAGTTTACATTCTGAAAAATCAATCGTAGATTTAGATCAATTTTCTTTGATTTGAATTTAGATGTTTTTATGCTTGTTTTAAAAACACAAAAATATAAAAATTGTTTTGGGATTGATTTGCATTAGTTTTTATTGATGAAATTAGTGCACTAGAGAATTTGTTATATTTTATCTTAGTGATCAATTTTTTGCATCGTTGGAAGTGAATGGAAACTCTCTCATTACTTTAGTTAGGATTCATCAAATTGAAAAGATTACATTATCATATTCGATTGCATTAAGTTTTGGTTCGGGTCATAACACCATTGGTTTCATATCCATTTACCCTTTTGAGTAATAACAGCCTAAATAAAACAGCGCTTAATAAAATTCATCTAGTAATTTTTACATTTTTAGGGCTGTTTCCACCAATCTAGCTCAGGATTAGTGCTTTGGAATAGGCTGTAGTTAACTTTCCAAAGCAACAAAAACAAACAAGTAGATAAATTCGCGGTAGGAAATAAATCCACGATTTCGTACAATCCGGGGAAGCTCCTCTTAAAGGAGTCAAGCACGAGATCATATCCGAACCAATGAGGTAATAAATCCTTCCTCATTGGGAATGATAGAAGATATGCATGTATTAACAACAGTAAACCTCAGATTGACCATTGTCGAGGAGCCTGGGGTCACTTGTTGGTAAACCTTGGATTATGTCAAGGAGTCTTCAAGGGGATTGAGCTTTGTTACTCGTCCCGCATGTGTGCTTCGCATCACAGAGGATCAAGCCCTAGGTATATTTGTTTCGTTGGTAACCTTAGTGGCCATAATCTATAGGATTTTTTCCAAAGGTGACTATGGAGGGAAGATTCTGACTGCATTCGGAACAATACGCGCCTAGAGTCACTTGGACTCTCCAGAGGGTTCTCTTCACTCGAGATGGCATAGTGGAGGAACTTACACTGGTCTGTTTCATTAAGCAGGTTGTCGGGGTAACTGTTCCAACCGCCATTTCTGCACTAAAATTCTACGATGTTGGATTTCATTACCAAATAGTGTTTTTAGTGTGGGAATCTACTGCTTGTGCGTGGTTTGACTCTTAGATTTGATAGCACGTGTTCATTTGTTTGTTTAATTTTTAGAGACCATAGGTGTGAATTGTGAATTTAATTGTTGGGTGTGAATCGTGAATTGTTAATTTTAGTTTTAAATTGTTAATAAAATTCACTGAAGTTGAATCTAATGGCACCTATTCTGGAATTTACCAACCAAGGAACCCCTCTTAACGAGAATCCTAGTATTTTTCCTTGCTTTGGAAATGTTACTTCTTATATGCATATTTATTATTGGTCTGATTGCCAATAGGTTTACCTGATATGGTTATTTTAAACTTCATTGGCCCCGAATACTCCAATTGTTCCACTCCTCAACCCGATGCTTCACCTCAACAGAGTTCACCATCTCAACATCACTAATCTTCACACACCTCTTTACCTCCCTCTTTCGCCAATATTTTCCCATTTTTTCCACTTCATTGCAGGGACCCCACTCTGTAATCAGGTGACTAAGAAGAAGAAGAAAGGGAAGAATAAGAAGAAGAAGCAATATAAGAAAGTAGTCAACTACTAACCATGGATGTAACCTCCAGTAATGTCAGAGGAAACTCCAACTTCAGACTTGAACTAAATACCTTGCAAGCTTTGTAAGGGTGACCACTTCCTTATCAAATTTCCTGGTATTCCTAAGGTCTTGGAAGTATGGTCAAAAAAATCTCATCAAATTTTCGTTGATCCATCAACCAGTGATAGTTAGGTTCCTGGGAAAAAGGGTAAAGCTAGGTTTCCTTGTAGGTTATGCAAAGGGAGTCATCAAAATTACATTTTCCCTCACATGGATGAAGCCTCAAAATTTTTTGAAAACCTTACTGTTCCACAACAAGAACTTCCAACTGGTTACCGTCAACTTTATCCCACCTTATCGTCAACTGACGAAGTGATTGATCCAATTCCAAATACGTAAAATCACTCATCGAGAGTGAAACTCATATCACTCAGTTTGATGATCCATTAGTTGATCAAGTGGTCGATTCAATTTCACATTTGGTCGATCCCACTCTCCCTGAAGAGAGTAAACTTCATACCGCTCAGGTTATTCTTGTTACATCAAAATCTTCTACTCCAGGGAGCATTTCACCTGTTTCTACAGAACCCCCTCCAAGTACAGAGGTCTTTTCCTTTGATTTGAATAGACTGACAGAACCTCGTCTTCCTTCTTCCATTCCTTTCCAAATCATTGTGAAGGCTGGTCGTAGATATATATTCCGCACACATGTGGATGAAGGTGCTTCTATTAGTATTTTATCCTCAACCGCTTGGAAAGCTTTGGGTTCCCCTCAACTTATGCCTATTACGTAGAATCTGAAAGCTTTTAACAGAACCATTAGTGAACCTTTAGGGATCCTTCCTAAGTTTTCTATTACTTTGGAAGGTAAAACTATCTGTATTGATCTTATGGTAGTTCGAGGCCCCTTGGATTTTAATTTACTCCTTGGGGGAGACTATGTCTATGCGATGAAAGCTGTCGTATCGACACTCTTTTATGTAATGTATTTCCCTCACAATGGAAATATTGTGATTGTAAACCAGCTTTCATTCCCTAGTCTTGATTCGACTACCAATAATCCGACACCCCTAAATGTTCCCGATAAGAAAGTGGTATCTACCGCGCCAAGGGTCAATTATGTGGCAAATAGTCCCATGTTTTCAGTTACCGATGCAAATGAGCCTCTCACTGTTTGCTCGACTTCCTTTGACTTAGATCCGGTAATTGACATGGAAAACTCTATGGGATTATTTGAACGTGATGTTCCTATCCCTTTTGAGTCCCTTTACATGTGTTCCTTCTAAAGAATTGTTCTTCCATCTGATGAAGACTTTTTGGAAGCCATGATCAAGGAGTGTCCCTTGACATGTCTTTCTTCCAGTTGGAAGCCATGACAAGGTCACAACAAGGAAATTTCCTTTGCTGTGTCAACCTCGTTAAAAAATGAATCAATGAGTCGTGAGGATAGCTCCTTTTACTGTGTCAACCTCATTAAAAAATGAATCAGTTAGTCGAGAGCATAGTTCCTTTTCTTGTGTCAAGCTCCTTAAAAAAATGAAACAAGCTTCCAAGAGGAAAGTTCTTTTCCTATGTCAACCTCGTTAAAAAATGAAACAGATTCTTATGAGGATAGTTCCTTTTACTGTGTCAACCTCATAAAAAAATGAATCAGTTGGTCAGAGGATGGTTCCTATTACTGAGTCAACCTCGTTAAAAAATGAATTAGGTGTGAGGACAGTTCTTTTCCTGTGTCAACCTCATTAAAAAATGAATCAGTAGGTAGATTGTAGAGAGTAGATTGGTAGATTAGAAATAAGTAGTTTCTGAGGATGGTTCCTGTTACTGATTCAACCTTGTAAAAAAATGAATCAGGTATGAGGAAAGTTCCTTTTACTGTGTCAACCTCGTTAAAAATGAATCAGTGGATCAAGAGGAAAGTTCCTTTTACTGTGTCAACCTCGTTAAAAAATGAATCAGTGGGCCATGAGGATAGTTCTTTTCCTGTGTCAACCTCATTAAAAAATGAATCAATAGGTTATATAGGTAGATTGTAGAGAGTAGATATGAGGACAGTTCTTTTACTGTGTCAACCTCGTTAAAAAATGAAACATGTTGCCATGAGCATAGTTCTTTTCCTGTGTCAAGCTTGTTAAAAAATGAAACAAATCCTCCGCTAATTGAGTCGAGTCTTTGACTAGATATCGTAAATGTTAAGTCGTATATTTAGGTTAGTTATTTCAGTTTTTGCATAATTTTCTTATAGTTTTAGGTCGGGTCTTTCATATGATCTCCTAAATGAACCTTCATTCCATCCAGCTATTAATTACCAGTAGTATTTTTAGTTGAATGAAATGAAGTTGGGGGGGCATGTGCTCTAGCAGTTACACTTAGGGGGCATTTAAAACTTATTTCAAGCATAGTTTTCTACGTTTCAAGCTTGTGTAAAAATGAAACCACTTTCAAGCATAATTTTTTCTATTTCAAGCTTGTGTAATAATGAAACAAACCTATCTCAAGAAAAGTTTTTCTTTTTTTCAAGCTTTTGTAAAAATGAAACCTATCTTGAGTCGATTTCGGTTATTATTTTCAAGACTCATTAAACTCATGAAAATGTTGAGTTCTTTCCATATTTTCCTGCTTGTAAATTAAATTAAAAGTTGGCCACAGGAGTATATTTTTATCCCTTTCTCAAACTCGTTAAAATTTACGAAAAAGTGAAACCATGGAGTCCTCTTTTAAGCCCTTTTCAGACTCTCGAAAATTGAAAAGATTGCCAAGCACTTGATTATTCAAACTCGTTAAAATAAATGAATGATCGTCCCTTCAGTATAAGTTTACCCCTTTTCCGGACTGAAATGGACTATTTACGAAAAGGTATACATTGACTAATTACGGTCAATAGAGTTTTATCCTTTTTCGGGCTCGAGAGACTAAATTTACAAAAAAGAAAACCCATGGAGTTTTCTTAAGTTTTTTCTTCTGACTCCCTACAATTTAAAAACACGGAGTTTCTCCTATACTGGACTTATTAAAATTTAACAATAAAGGACCTATTGATTACAAACAGGAACGAGCCACTCCTTCTTAGGGTTCAAATTTTAAACTAAGTTTGACTCGTCCAAAGGATGAGCTTATAAAAAAGCAAATGTTATCCTCCTCAAGCTTGTTAAAAATAAAGAGGTACTTGCCAGAAATGGTGGGGGAAAAGAGAGAAAAACGAACCTGTTTGTTACACTTTGATTTTTGAAAAGCCGTTAACCACTCCTGAACACGACAATTTTGTTCACCTTGGTTGGGAAAATCCTTTTCCTAACAGTTAATCAAACCACATTGAAAGTATTCAGCCAGTTTCTGGGTATTAGCTTTAGGTCAATTGTTACCAAGCCCTCTGCAGCGTCGTTATGTGTTCAAGAGGACAGTTCAAACAAATCATTCATCTGCAAAATATTTGTCTTCCATTTTGACCATCCCTGAGTCCATATTTTCCAATATATTTCTTCAAAACCTGATCTATGATTTCATGTTGTGGGCTTGCCTACGAAAAACCACTTTCTATTGACGACAACTCATTATCTAGGAAGTTGATCTAGAAATCATTAGTACCTTGAAATCTGCATGCCTCAATGGCAGGTTTCTCACCTTCAATGACAGGTTGCATCATTGACCTTTGATCGAATGATTCCGTGACATGTTCGACTTCAGCTCATTTATTCACATTTCATGGATTGTACTGAGTACTTTGAGAGCCATTGACATTACCGGTGGTTACTCTCACACTTGTTAATAGTTTACATTATTGACTGGTAATCAAGTGGTTTCTACCATGTTCATCTTCGACACATTCATTCACATAGATAGGATCATACTAGTTCGAGAAGCGGAAATCAAGACCCTGGATCTAGTTTCTACCATCCAGGCTGCGAGGAATTTTGTTATTCATTTACACAATGGAATATTCATAAATAGATGGTTGCATCCATACTGTGTCCACACATTTCTATATTGTTGATGTATTGAAAATCATTCCTATATCAGAACAGTTTAAATCAGTTTTCTAGTTAGTTTTGATCTGAGTATGGGAATGCCTACCTCAGCGATGATATGTTTACATATATATGTTTTGCATTGAATGTTTTTATAGGTTCTGACTGGGGTGTCCACAGGATGATCCTTGAAATGATAAAGTACTTCACTCTTCATAAATGACAGAATTCATCTTCATCTATTCTAGACTTCGCACTATAGGGGGCAAACTGTTGCACTAAAAACTGTCACCTTGCCATTCTGCTGACTGTATGAGCTCATTGTCACTCATACTTACCTCTTCTGCAAGTCTTAAAACCTTAGTTTCTCATGTCAAGCCCTGAAAACAGGAGAAAATCCACTAAAACCTCCAAAACCTTGGGTGCGCACCCTCTGTGTGTCTTACCTGCGTTCCTGGCTGGGGTACGCACCTAATGCTCTGCTTACCTGCATTCCAAAACACACTTTTCCAATTTAAATGGTGCATACCCCTGTCAAAGTAAAAAAGGCGAGAAGTAAATATAAAAAACTTATTTTCAGTAAATTCTAGAAGCTTCTGGAGGAGATATTTTGGTGGTGAGTACGCTCTTTTGAGGTTCATGTATCCCATACCTTAAGGAGCTAACCCCTTGATATGAGGAGTTTATCCCTTTGAAGGAGGATTTTATCCCTTCATAGGTGGAACTGTAACCTCCTATTTTGCACTATAAAAATAGGCATAGGGCAGCCTCAAAGGGTTACAATGGAGAGACTAAAAATTGAGGAGTTCAAGCTTTAGAATTATTTGAAGTAAAGTGCTGTTAGGATTCAGACTCATTTAACTGAGATTTTGTGAGGAAAGATCACATACCTCTATCTGTCTCGGTTGGAAGAGTGCAAGGCTTTTCAAAGTAGAGGAAACTCCTGCTTCAGACCCTGGGAATTCCTGTTTAACATCAAGGCTAAGGTTGTAAGGTTATTCTATTATTTGTCTTTCTTTCTCAATAAATTGTCATTCGATTGTTTATTTCATAGATTCCTTGATCACTATGATAGTTTTTTTTTTATAATTATTTGTTATACAGGTGCTATTTAATATTTTATTTTTTGTGACTGTAGGTCTCTAAAGACAACACTTTCAAGAGATGGAAGAACTATTGTTGCGACGGAAGAAATACTGATGCGACGAAAGAACTACGGTTGCAAATAAGCGTTTGGATCTAAGGTAGGATCAACACCTTTATAGAATTTACTTGTAAAATGAATATATTTAGAGAAATATAAACTTAGTTGTTCATTTGTTGCTAGATTTTATTTTTACACTAGGGAGATCGGTCTTGTCTACAACATTGATTTATCTGGCCAACAGTATATTCTTACGGAAAGCTACGAAATTTTCTGTGACATTTTCAGTAGAGCTCCAGGAGTGGCTGGCTAGGCTAGTAGAATTCCAGAAGTGTTGGAAGGATGAATGAGTCACTCAATGGATTCCAGAGCTAATCAAGCAACTGGAAATGACCGATAATACCATCACTCGCACGGTGGATCACTGGGTGGATAGCGTACTAGGAGGATTTGTGAGGGAATTTTCCATTGATTAGTTTGTCTCCTACTCTGAGGCTGAGCGAAGATTCTTTAAAGGATTCTGGGGAAAGTTTCTGAAGACATTACTGTTGTTGATTAAGATATTACTGTGTGAGAATATTATTTTTTGTAGTCATACAACTGAATGACCTCAGATCCCAATGAAAGCATGATGCGTAGTGATAAATACTATCGGACCAACCTCGACAAGGAAAGATCTTTCTATAACCCTTTGCGGGAAGCGGCTGCACAAGACCACCCGGCTACACCGCTGTCCAGGCCACACAAAGGTAAGAACTCATCCATACCACCACCTCTGCCGAACAGTGATATGGTTGCGCACCTGAAACTACCTACCTTCAGGGGGGTAGGTGATGAGGATATGGACCGATTTTGGTTTGTTGAAAATTCCGTATGGACTGCACAAAATGTGACAAACGATCGGTGAAGAAGGCGCAACTATCCCTAGCATTCAAAGATATAGCATGATACTGGTATATTTGATACATCTCTCAAAACAGGAGTACATCTATTTAAGATATTAAGGACGCTCTGAAGAAACAATTCTGGAAGCCAAAATCTTACTCTCAGTTGGTAGCAGAAGTGAAGGACTTCAAGAAAGGTGTGTCTGAGTCTGTGTGGGAGGCTGATCAATGACTGAAGAAAGAAATTAGGCAAGGAGGATTTGAGTATGATGATAGAAAACATACGAAATGGTTCATCGCTATGTTTTTTCCCCACCTGCGTACACCAATGAGTCAGCAAACCTTTGAGTCACAGAAAAAAGCTATGGAAGTCGCTATGAAACTAGAAGTTGCGCCTAGAGAAGATAATTCATTAGATGTATATCGAATTTAGGAGTAGCTCAGAGCTATGCACATGGAAATTCAGAACTTGTGAAAGGAACGAGGAAAAGGAGCCGACGCAGATCTACGGTGCATACGATGTCGGGTATCTGGCCATATGAAGGATCAGTGCCCTCTATTGGTAGATTATATGCAGGTAGGAGGACCTAGTCCAGTCCACCCAGGAGCGAGTGGGGAACCCATCCTATCATGACTAGGCTCAAGAAAACCTGCATTGTGGTGCGATGACTGCCATGTAGCAGGGCTGCATGATACAAACCATTACCCTTCGCAAGGTGCGTATGTCCCAGAACTGAAGCAACAGTGGTGCAAGTTATGCCGGTCGGTAGGACATGATGAGTAGAAATATCACACTTACGACTTGATGATAGATCGTGGGAACTTGTATAGGGTACAATCAGACCCTACATCACCAAGATCTCTGGTGAGCTTTGGTGGCTCTCCAGCACGGGGTAGGGGAGGTCGGGGAGGAAGCATAGGACGAGGACATGGGTAGCTAATCTGTTATAAATGTGGAGAGGTAGAAAACTTTTCCAGGGACTACCCAAATCCCACAAGGAAATATTGCAAATATTGTAGACAGTTGGACCATGTGGTTAAAGATTTCCCAATTTTAATAGCCAAAATGCATGAAAATCAGCCCACCCCCACACAGAATGTGAAAAGAGTTAAATTCGAGCTAAGGAACATAGACCCGAGTCTGAAAGTCATAACACACAGTGGGATGGTCACCCAGGGATTGAAGGAAGAGGCTGCCAGGGATCCTTTGACCTATCAAGAAGGACTGAACATAAAAAAGGGACAAGAGACAATAGTAGCTACTGCGTAGGTACCGACACACCTCAAGATAGATGAGGGGCTTGAGCCCTTTCTACAGGCATGTTTAAAGCTGCTACGTAACCCAAAGGCTGTAGAGAACGTTCAAGCATTAATGAATATCTGTGTAGCATGACCCGATCCAACTCCCGAGACTAAGGATGTTGACAAACTATACAGGTATAAAAAATGCACCGGAAGAGAAATGCGGGTGACTATGCAGATTGGTGACTATGAGATGGATCAAGCTACTTTGGACCTTGGATCAGATGAAAACGTATTACCGAAGCAAACATGGCAACGAATTGGAGAACCTAAATTGGAATGTTCCACCATCCAGCTGCGCATGGCAAATCAACAAAAGATCATCCCTCTAGAAAGGTTTCCAAAAATCGTGGTAGATATCAAAGGAGTAAAGGTCCAAGCTGAATTTGAGGTAATATAAATCATGGAAGATGCAGATCCCTACCCTGCACTGCTAGGACTGGATTGGGCTATAGATATGGGGGGTGTTATCAATCTCAAAAAGCGTAGCATGGTGTTTTTAAATAACAACACACGAGTAATAGTACCGTTAAATCCCGCGGAAGGCACGTGGTATACAAAGCTAGCGCAGGATGCGGAGGAAGTGGATGACATCTACAAGCTCACCACGTAGGACAAATATTATATTAACCCCACAGCGGAAGGAGTACTCTATTGGGAAAAGGATAGTGAATGTCTTTCCAACTCCGATGGGGAACTAGAGAATTGGCAAGGCCAGTCGCATGAGGTTTTGGCACTACGATGTCTTCGAGTAATAAGGAACTTCTACTACATCTCCGTCGAGGTAAGAGACCTTCCCTACTTTGGGGACTCGGGTAACCTTAAGGAATTTTTACATGCATTCGAAGCATAACTTCCCAAGGGATGCAGGCTAGGGGCCCTTAATCTATCCCTACGCAGCATGCCTGCACGCTGGTGGAATACGCATGGGAAGGTATTTCGCAACTAGGAGGAATGTTAGGATAAGATGAGCCTATGATTTAAAGCTCTAGCTGGGAGATGGATCCAAGAATTCCTTGGGTTAGAAGGCCCACAAAGATATTTTCTTGCATGGGAAACACAATGGTGTGACAGACCCCCAAACGAATGAGTTCACCTATTTATCCATGGCCTAGGACTGCGCCCCACTACGTGGTATTTAGATGCGAAGCTACACCAATGCACGTGCCATTGGGAGAATTTGCGGGATGAGTTTCTACGAACATTTAGGGTGGAAGATGGCAGAAGGGTGCTCGACACAGCTCTACAAAACACGAACGCCATGACTAAGGTAAAATCACACCTATATATGGCACTCGGATGAAGGGGAATGCCGGTACTGCACACGATGTAATACTCAAGCAAGTTGGCCATCAATGCGGAAATTTATGGTGTGCTTTTTCCAGATGATTGATGGTAAGTTTCAAGTTAGATTTACTCTACCATTGGATAACCCCGGGCATTATAAGGAAGAAAGGATAACTCCGATCAAGGCACCATATTTTCTCTGTCATCTACATTTGTTATTCTACTACTTGATTGTCTGGACCTATAGCGTTTGGGTCATACCCCATCAACCTACCTCCGCTGTCTGCGAGTTTCCATAGTTAGAAGCCTATCCTTTTTCTGCTATGGCAGCCCCTAACCTTCCGAGCGCCTCGGCACCCATCAGTCCTATGCCTAGATACATTGTGTTAAGATGGTATCGGGATATCGAGATTGATAAGTTGATTGCCCTCTGGCTCCCTACAGGAAAAATTGACTTTGAACCCTGTGTAGAAGGGCGCCACAACTGCTCGATGGAATTTCACGCCTATCCCGACCCTGGGATGATCACAGGCCCCAGCCGGATAGGCTCAAAAGATGCTAGGTGGGATGATACACAACTACCTCAGTGCACCATGATAACTAACGTAGTCGAGTCGTAGCTAGTCTTGCACACAGAAGGGATGTCCAATAGGGATACTCCATCCCCTCGGGGTACGAAGCGGTATAGGGATATGCTATGACTTCTCCATAGTTCTAGGCTACCTACCAACAACTGTCGTATTTTTTCACTACTTAGCACTGTATTGATCGACGACCACCTCCCAACAGCTACAAAACTACAAGTGGATTTGGTGCAGCTGTCCTGTGAGGCGTTATAGGGATTACACACCGCTGTGCTGTAAGAGATCCATCATCGCGAACAGACCGTGTAGAAACACCTCAATGTGGCCACATCGCTCCGCACACGCTAGACCGAAGATATCCCCCTTATGGCGCAGCTTGAACCAATGGCTCACTGGCTCGACACAGAGATCCCTAATGAACTCCCGACGTCAGCTCCGCTCCGGGCTACTGTAGAAGGCTTGGTTGCAGCACTTAGGGTGTCCCGAACTGAAGTGATAGCCCTTAAGACCCAAATGACACACCAATTCACCGCATACCAGGCCCAAGCACATCCTACCATAACCCCGGAGGTCCAGGCACAATGGTCTACATTAATGACTGAAGGTACAGACATTATTAAAGGATAGCTTACTCTGGGTACTCAGTTGCTCGAAGTGGCCATGCAGCTCTGGATAGTGGTCCAGTTCAACCTGATGCTTCAGCATGTCGGAGAGGACTTATGCTAGAAGGAAGCTTCTTTCGACCAAATCGAAGCTACTTTTCCTTCCCTCGCCCCTACATAGCGTCTGGCACTCTTGAAAACTACCAACACTGTCGAAGACATTATTGCAGATCTCCGATGCACCAAGCAGGCCATCAAAATGCGCTTTAATCCATGGGAAGATGCTACCTTCCAGATATCTCAGGATGCTCACAACGCCATTGCACGACTCAACCAAATTTTGGAACGGGTTACCACAACCCCTGAAGGACATACCTCCCTGAAGCTTGTCGATATCACACAAAGTGTTGCTTCCCAGAGTTAGGAACTGTTACCTCCATTGATCGTCACCTTCAATACCTTACGTGCAGAGATAGAGACTGCACCACCATAGTGACTCGAGATGAGTAAAAATATTGTGCTGGGGGACTGTTGGAATAGGGTCTCCTACGAGCTGTGAAACTGGTCCGATTTTATATATTTTTTATTATAACTAGGCTAGTGTAGGGGTTTTTGGGTGGGTCAAAGCCCTGAAAGCATTGTAATGGGTTTATCAGCCACTTATAAAAAAATTTCATATCAAATGGTGGCTAGATCATTTTTCAAGCCTTTAAGAAACAATTTTATGCCAAATTTTTAGTTATTAAAGTCTTATAAAGATAACTAATCTTTTAGTTAATCTTCACTGCTGTTTCCCTCATAAACCTGAAAAATCTGTTGTTTGCAAGGAGAAAGACTGCTGAGAAACCCTTTTTCCCCTTCATTTTACCCCTCCTTCCATTCATTAATAATGCCATTTTCATCTCCATTTTCTTCATAAAATTCCTCCATTTCCCTCATTTTCCTTCATTCTCTTCATAATTTCCCTTTGAGGAGGTTTAAAACTCCTTTTTAAACCTTATCGAAACCCTCAAAACCCTTCAAAAATCCTTCAAAAATCCTGAAAAATAATCTTTTTCATTTAGGCCTTAAGCCCCTTTGGCCTAAACCCAACTCCTTTTCTCCACATAAAACTCGGAGCTGTGACCCAGAGTTAAACCCCCATCGCTAATCGCAATCAGAGTTTTCTGTTTTTCCTTGTTACCTTTTACTTTCAAAAACTCCGATGCAATTAAGCCTTTTCTTTTAAACCCCCGATCCCCTCGTCTTGTTCACAAGACCATAGCCCCGCAACCGGGTGCTTAAAGGGTCTAAACCACCATTGTAAACTCTCATTCCCTTTTTCTCCTTTTAATTTCATAAAAACTCGACTTTCCTTATGTTTTAAATAAAACCCGACAATTTAATGTTTTCGTGAATATCAGTCGTCGATCTAAACCGATCAACAGTCATCAACTCATCACATCGCAAGTCCGCTTCCAGTCCTCCCTGTTCTTCATGTCCTTTAAAATTTGCAATGCAATCAAACCTTAGGCATTGATCACCCCTCCAGTCTGATGGTCCATCCACAATCGCATCGCAACTTTCATTTTACTCTTTGTTTTTTCCCCCCCGCCGATGTGATCCCGCGATCAATCCTCCATCATTGATCTGCTCTATCGCGCCCAGATCGAATGGCCCATATTGCTCCATTCTAAAAACCCGCCATTCCACCTTTTTCCTTCATAAATTAATCTCCACCATCAATATAAATCTAAGATCAATGGCTCTCGCTCCATCGTAAATCGACAATCGCAACATTTCTTTATTTTGTTACCCTTTTCCTCTAGCTAATGCGATCCTGCGATTTAATCTGGACCGTCGAATCCACAAGAACCGAAGGCCCTGATTTAATTGCGCTCCGCTCGCAACCCTTACCATTGCACCCGCAAATCAAACCTCCATCATCGATCGTCCTTTGATCCGATGGTCGATACTCCATCGCATCGCAAAAATCCCTTTATGCCTTCCCCTTTCCTCCTCCGACTTGCGATCCTGTGATCAAATATGGGCCATCCATTCCAAAGATCCAACAGTACAGATCAAACCAGACTTCCATTTGTTATTTCATAAATCCTGATAGTGTAATTCCTCAGTAAAGATCCACCATTGATCTTTACATATCAACGGTCCACATTTCACCCGATCTCCGCCCGATCCCCTACCTCATATTGCTTTCATTACCCCGAGATTAAATATGAGCCGTCAATCGTTTAGATCCTACGGTCTATATTCAACCCGATAGGCCCAACTCCTTTGTGACCTATCTCCCCCATCGATAGATCTCGATCATCCATTCTCGAGATCCAATGGTCGAGATCCAAATCGCCTTGACCCCGCCCACCATTTTCCACCCGCGCATCTTATCCCATCGCGCTCTCATTCCCACCGTCAGATCTCCCCGCATTTCATCTGAAAATTACTATCCCATATCGCGTAATTTTGTTCCCGAACATTAATGCCAAAAAATTACGCGATATGGGCAGTATTAAAAAGACATGTGTCGGTCAGAGAAGCATATCGCGTTTTTTTTGAGAAATTTTGAAACCACTTTGGAGCAGCGCAAAACCAGCGGTTATTTTAGCCGAAACCACCTTTTCCCCATCGCATTACATTTTATCATTTAAATCTCCGTCGTTCGTTATTTTCATCCAATGGCCCAGATTTCATCAAAGCCCCAAGTCTTTGCTCCTTCGCTTATTCCCTTGGCCATCTCATCGACCGTTTCCCACCGTCCATCTCTGTAGATTGATGGTCTTGATTAAATCTTTCCCCCAATTCATTCGCCCACCGTCTGAACCGCCAAGTGCTCCATTGCTCGATCCTGACCATTCATTACTCTGGATTGAATACTCATATTACTCCCTCCCTTTCATTTACCATCGTTCACTCTCTCGAGCATTTCACAAATATTTCTCCACCATCGGATCCTCTAATCCAACGGTCCTGATTAAAACCTTCTCATTGCATTTACCCTCCACCTAATTTCCAAAAGGCTCTCCTCGCCTGATCTCCACCGTTCATCTTCTTTCATCCAACGGTCTGGACTTAATCTGACCTCCAATCACCCAACCGCCCCCAAATTGACCCCAGAAGGTGATCTTGGCCGTTAATTGATTTCATCCAATGGCCACGATTAAATCCTCCCCTCCAAAGCAGCCTTTGACCTATTTTCATCAGATCTTCCATAATTTTGTTCGTTTCTGTAAGTTTTAAAGGTTTCTCACTTGTTTTAAAAGAAAATCAAGGGCTAGGGATGACGATCCCTCAGACCACTATTCATGAAGAAGATCAATCTGCAGGTTTCACATCATGATTTATCTATGCCTCATGAGCACTGATAACCTTGTAAAAACCTCTACATTCCTACAAAAGCAACAAAATGCAGTAAACCGTAATCAGATAAAGAGTATCAGTTTTACAGCATAAAATCAAAGCAGAAGATGAAGAATTAAAGGTTTTAACACAGTTTTGAAGGATTAAGGCATAAATACAACTATCAAAGGCCTAATCCACATAGTTAAAGATAGCAAGAAGACCTGAAGACCAAGATTAAGCCTAATCAGGCCTAAAACATAGATCAAAAGAAAATTAACAGTGTTTTAGGTTAAAATAATGAGATATATCAATTTGAGAAGCCTCCATTGCCACATCAGAGGCTAATTGAAACCTCTCCAACTACCAAAAAGCCACCTATAGCCTCAAAGAAATCAAAGAAGGCATAGTTATTTCCTATTCAAAAGATATTTTCCTAAAGAATCCTGAACAATTATTACCAAATAAATAACAAATTACAAACTGTCAACAGAGTTATTGCCAGCCTACTTAAAGAGTTTTAAAGTCAACAAAAACTGCATAGTAGCTTGAAAACTTAATGAAAACCCATTAATACAGAGGAAATATCAAAAATATTCTCTGTTGAGCCCCTCAAAGGCTGAGAAGCATTAAACTTGTATTAATGAGCTAGAGATATTTTATTTTATCTCACCTCCTCTTTTCTTCTATAAATACTCCTGAAGAAGATGAGAGAAAGGTTGGTTGCTGGACTTTGATGTAATACTTGTGCTCAAAACTTTCTACATGTAAATAGTTTTTAGAGGCTCTTGAAGCTCTGTTTGTGATCAGAGAAGTTAAGCTGAGAAGAGAAGATGATTTTTGTACTAAAACATTGGACTTGAAGTATGTAACTAGATTGACATCAATATACAAGCTAATTTTTGGGATCCTAGTCTATATCATTGGTGAAGTACCTCTGACTGTGTTATTGTTTTCCTTTCATGTATGCCATTTTGTTCACTTTTCTCTGATAAATAATAGCAAATATAGAGCTAGGATTTACTGACAAATGTACCCTACTCTCACTGATAAGCTTTATCTTTATGTTTTCCTCCAAATGTGTTTTTAAGAATGACTTAAGTTAAGTGTAAAAATTATCAAGGAATGTTGGTTTGTCCATGTCTTGATGTGCAAAAATTGAAAGGAAGTTCTTGAATGATGTTTTCATTATATTCTAAGTAAAGTTGGATTAGGATAGTTTATGGTTTTCCCTGTCTTCTAGTTCTTCCTCCAAAGGTGGTTTTGAAAATTTCTCTAAGAGTATGCTGAAAGCAGGTTTAGATTTTAATGCATCTTTCTTGATCTTCAGCTGCACTTTGTTTTCTTATCTGTTTTCATCCCTTCTTAAAGTAGTCATGTGGATTACTGTATTTTTTTTCTGATAAGTTAGCTTTAATACAAGCTTGTCTAAAGAATTTTATGGTTAGCCATGTCCTTTGGTTGATTTCAAACAGTTTCTTAAAAAGGCTTTTCTTGTATGGAAAGTTGATAAATCCTTGTTGAAATTATTGGCTTTTTCCACCTTCTCAACACTTTTAATGTTCCATCCCATCATTTAATCTAAAATATCTTTTGATATAGATGACTTTCCCCTTGGACCACTCTTGAAATTGTTGTGCAATTAAAACCTTTTATGACTCCATAGCCAAATGGACTAGGTGTTGTTTCATATCTATCCTATCAGTTGAATCTTCTTCTGATTATTCACACCTTCACCCCTTTGAAACTCTTTCATTTTTAGGACTTTCCACTCAATTAAAAATCATGCCCAACCATCCAAAACAAACAAAAACCCTTGTTCCTAATAACTAGCCTAATATCATACTCAAAATTCTTAAAGATAAATCAATCTTTGCACTTATAGAGAGATCCCTCTCTGGATTCAGGAGGGCTAGATCCTAGAATCCCGAAGTGGTTTAAGTGTTGTCTTTTCAGCTTTAGTCTTGCTAATCTACTAAAATTACAGGGAACCAACAGGGTCAAAGGGTAAACCTGGGGTCTAAAAACCATGGTTTGTGAACCATGGGAAAGTTTAGGCTAGATTATTATAAATAGAGGAAAATTTTGAATTGTAAGGGAGATAAAAGAATAGCTATTGATGCAAATTGTGGTTTAGTAAATTTGTTTGGGTTTTTGGGGAAGGACTCCTGCTGGCTGTGTGTGCGGAGATCCAGAGTCTTGTTGTGTACGGACCCTACTGCTATGTGCGTAGGCTAGGATGGGTATTGTAAGAGGGAATTGATGAATTGATGAGTAAGAAAGGTTGTTTGAGACCTGAATCCATGTATATTGTTTTTGAAAATCATTGGTAATTTTTGTATTATGTGTATTCTATATTTAGCTACGAAAGTCCAGTGTAAGTGTGTTTACTGTATATGGATCTGTTTTGTTCTGTTTTATGCAATATTGTGCTACTGTCATAGAAGTATATAATTATCAAACATTGTAGATCTTGCGCATGTGGATGCGAAAAGGGACCTATAGACCCTGCGCAGAAAGAGGCGATCTTGGTATCATAGGGCCGGACGCAACTCTGCTTGCCTTACCTACCCTTTCTCATGGTGAAAAAACTCGGTTCCAGCACCCACTCATACTACTTCAGGTGAGACTTTGACTGCACAAGCGGGTCACTGCCGAAAGGGCTAGTAGTATAGGGGTTTGTTGGAAAACTTTGAACTCCGAACCTGGTTCAGGACCCCTTGAGCCAACATAGGACACAATGATGTAACAAAATAATTTTCTTTGCATTTCAATGGTTCAAATACAAATATTGGAATCTTAAATTTGTCAGTAACTCCTGAGACTATAGCCCTATTAACTGAGATACCTAGAGGACAGGAAACATGCTTTAAGGGTTTCAGATTTGACATGGAGGCATGCAAGATGTTTTTAAAGCCATAATTTACAGAGATGGATTTAAATAATGAAATTCCTAGAAGCTGCATTAAAGATAGCTATGCTAATTTAGTCTTCAATATCCATAGGTATTTAACATGTGAGGGCAGGTACCATAAACTTGATTCCTACCATTTCAAACTTCTATTACACTTTACAGGTATGATATCTTTAGACTTTCCATTTTTCCTCTATAGAAGCATTGCTAAGATGGCAAATAAGGTTCAAGTGAAATTTGAAGGGTGTGAAACATCTTTGTTTCACCATGGTTTAATAAAACTTATGGTCTTGAATGAACTCCAAAAGATTCATAGAGATTGGTCATATTTTCTATTTTTATGTGGATTTGGAATAGAAGCTCAAAATATAGTAAATAACCCTAAGGCAAAAGAATATTCATCAGCAGAATCTAGCAAATGTGTAGTTGCAAGGACAAAAAGGTTTGTAAAATTGAAGCCTAGGAAACAGGGAAAAGAACAGGTAGGAAAGACATAAGTCGTCATTGTAGGAACTCCACCTGCAAAATAGAGGTTGCAAGAAATTGAAGAAACTACACAGAAACAGACATTTGGTAAAAAAATTCTACAGAGACTGACTAGGAGTCAGGTTGCAAAATAAAAAGGGAAAACAGTTCTTTCATAAACAAGTGACAGTCCAAGTTTGAAATGGAACTTAGATGATATTTTGCAAGTAATAGACATAGAAGAGTCCCCTTTAGTACAAGCTAACTTCATAAGAATTGATTAAGGTAAACAGAAAAAGATGAAGTCATCTAAGAAGCTGGAGTTCAAAGATGAAGATGCAGCATTTGTCTTCAAGGCTAGGAAGCCTGCAACTATACAGTCAAAGAGGATACAAGAGCTTAATGCTGAGGTGGAGAAAACGAATGAAGCATCCACTGTTAATGAAGAATTAATAGATCTTTCTTCTCCTATATCAGAAAATTCCAAAAACAGAGTATTCTCAAAACAAGCAGTAAAAATCAGTTATGAAGAGATGGAGGAAAAATTAAAATCAGCCAATCATGAAATTTTCAGGTTAAATAAAAGAGCTAGAAAGCATGGCATTGAAAAAACAAGTTTCAAGACGATGAAAGCCCTTTGGGAAGGTGAAAATTTTTCTAGACCAGAAATAGCTAGCAGTGAGGAATAGTTTTTCACTTGGACTATACCAACCATAAAAGAAGAAAAAATTGTGAGAATTATGAGAATACCTATTTGAGGGCCATGAATGGAGGTTAATAACAAGAAGTTGAAGATCCCATAGATCCGAACTTATCTAACCTTTCAAACATTTCCGTGCTTCATTCGGTTCAAAAATGTTTCTATTTCATCAAGACCGTATTATATATTGCATGTTATTCCCAGGTATCATAGGGAAGGGTTTGAGCCTATCTAGAAATAGAGCTTTAGATGGATCTTTGATCCATGTAAAATATCCTTCAACTATTTGAGTTGATAATGTAACGAATCACACTTTTACCACTAAACTATACCCGCAACAATATGATTGTAACATACGGATAGATATTTTTTCCAACCAATAGGAATATGAGGAGTTATCAATCAACCTCTATTGAAAGTTTCTATCAATCATTACCTCATTTTCATAATTACATGAATCTTCGGAGATGGAGATTCATGTAATTATAGATTACCTTTGCGAATTGCTGATAAAACAATAACTAAAGGGCCTGATACAACCATCGCAGTCGAACAAGGAGTTGCGCAATAACTTCTAGATCCATTTGGTTTTCTTTCACCCTCCATCGCCTGGATGTATGAATAAAATGTTGTCGGTATCAATCACTTTTCTTCTATTTTTTCTTCTTTGAACTCCTACCCATTTGTGTAGGTTCGATCAGGAACCTACTATGGCCTTGAGCAACTATTATATTTACAATAATATAATATCTTTAGATAGAGAACCCTTCAATATATAGATAATAAAATTTGATACTCGAGAGGAATAAATGGACTAATCCATCTAACGCATTTATTCAAACTGATTGGGGAGGGAATGAAGAGATGATAGTTCAAATTTTGATAGCTTTTTTTCTTTCCTTTACAGCAAGTATTCTAACTCTCAAATTAGGTCAAGCACTGTATGAATTACTTTTCTGACCTGCTTGGCCTGGCCGATGGCTACACTAGTAGGTCAAAAGAAAGAGAGGAAAATAAATAACTATTTTGAATGAAATGAACAATACGATTGACTAGATTGTTCTTTATCCAACTGAATAATTGCAATATTCATTATATTGCTGATAAAATCCATACATACTATGGTATACACATTTACTCCACCATTCATTTTGTTA
Source organism: Pinus albicaulis (assembly GCA_034641835.2). Lineage (NCBI taxonomy): Eukaryota > Viridiplantae > Streptophyta > Pinopsida > Pinales > Pinaceae > Pinus > Pinus albicaulis. The sequence goes on from CM076577.1 coordinate 1,203,818,385, forward strand.
CACGTGAACTCTTCCATCTTGGAGAGATGGTTGAACGGACCAAAGCGTCAAATTGCTAATCCGTAGTACGGATCATTCGTACCGAGGGTTTGAATCCCTCTCTCTCCGTTCATACACTATTGATCCTCAAAATGAATAACCTCGTCTCTTTCTATGGAACAGAAAATACCCATTAACCTAGAGACTTTTTTCACTGTTCTTTATATCCGAGATTACGTCCTGGATCATTCGATAGAAATCCAAAGATAAAAAGAGAAATGAAAAATACCACTACTACGTAAATGAACAGTTTAAGAGTAAGCATCATTGCGAATCTCCAAAATCTTGATTATAAGTACAACAAAATAGATCATCAATATTTTTGCATTTATATACATACTTGAATACCAAACAATAGTATGATTGTTACAAATCATGAAATTATTTCTTCGAATCATGTGTGAAAATAAATTTGAAAGAAGAAGAGAAATTTTCTCTTTGTTTTCCAAATGGTCTCTTTTCCCTCTTATTTTTTGGATCAACCAGATATTTATCGAATATTTATGAAAATATTTCATTGGTATCAATCATATCAATACATGACCCAATAGCCTGATCCGAAGTGAGCGGTGGGATCGGAAGGAATTGTTGAAGGTTAGTGGAAAAGTTTTTATCCGGAGCAGACAAGGTATCCGAATATGGTATCGTCAATGGAACAACGATAGAACTTCACACAAAAAAATGGAAGAAAGTTAAGCACAAAAATTGGATCACTGATGAAAGAATCCAAAAACTTGAAAAAGAAAAAAAAAAGATATTTTTTTTTATTGAAAATTACAAGAAATTAAGCAAACAAAGGCTAAGAGAAAAGTAGAGAACAAGAATAATTGGCATTACATCGACAATTGGATCAAAAATTGCATAAGCCTCGGTGTAATTTTCCAAAAAAGGATTATTTGAATGAATAAATGCATCATCTAGACAAATAGACAGTGAATATAACGATTTTTCTTCTCCAATAAAAATTTGGGGGGGGGGGGGGGGCAAAGCCATAAAAGTCTTTGATTTGATCAAATCGATCGAAGCTCTTCTGCATTTTTGACCTGGGACGAAGGAAGGGATGATTCTTTCATACATACAATATTTTACCCAATCTAATAGAAAATTATCAATGAATGAATATTCTTGTCCCTTTTTATGTTTTTCCTATTATTTCCATTTCCATCAATAACCTATTTTGATGAAATATCCACAAATTTTTTTTGCCCAATTAGGATCTGATCTAATTAATCTTGGATCCTAATGGGTTGACAAAAAAATTTATATGAGTATTCATTAGCATATGAATAGGGAAATAGGATGGGAATGGGGTGTGGCCAAGCGGTAAGGCAACAGGTTTTGATCCTATTATTCTTATGTGTTCTAATCCTTCCATCCTGCATTTGATTTCATTGTCTCTCGTTTTCCCTTCCCTCACTCTTCCCTTTCTTCTTTTGTAAAGGGTAAATCCAATGGAATTTTGTTTTTCTTTTTCTCATAATTTCACCATACTTAACTTATTAGAATGAAATGTTATTACAATAGGGAAGAGATCAAGGGATATCTCTGTGGTGCAACATGGGAATACGGATCAATTTGAGATAAGGTTTAATTTATGTTTGTCCTGCTCATATTGGAACTCTACGAGTAGCTAGTTCATTCAAAAATGTCCATGCCATTATGCATGCACCTCTAGGAGATGATTATTTTAATGTAATGTGTTCTATGTTAGAACGGGAAAGAAATTTTACTCCTGCAACTGCTAGTATAGTAGATCATCACGTACTAGCACGTGGATGTCGAAAAAGAGTTGTGGATAATATTCTTCGAAAATATAAGGAGGAAAGTCTCGATATTATAATATTAATACCTATGTGTACCTCTATTATCTTGCAAGAGGATTTAAAAAACTTTATGGATAGAGCATCCATAATCTCCAATTGCAACGTCATTTTTGTAGATGTGTATCATTATCAAGTGAATGAAATTCAAGCAGCGGATAGAACTTTGGAACAGGTAGTTCGATATTATTTGGATAAATCCCATTCATTGGATCAATTTGTAACAGATGCACCTTCTGTAAATATAATTGGGATTCTTACTCTCTTGGAGATTCAGCTAACAAGATCTCAAGAAAAGTCAAAGGAACAGTGAAACAGAGTAATGGAACAGTGCAGAAAAATGATCAATTTATAAGTCAATCTTTTATTAAGGTGAAGACAAAATTTGATGGAGGTCATATTTTTGAAGTTGTTAGCAGTGTTTTTTTTGAGATAACATCAGCTCCTTATGAATTTTAAGTATCCCTAACTTACAAATTTTGAAGACTATTTTGAAAATCAAATTTTGCACAAAGTAGTTTTGTAGTGCGCTACGAAACCGCCGAAGAAGTCCTTCAGACATTTAAATACAAATTTTGGGAGGGAATTTTTGATGATATTTTGGTTTAAATCCGCTAGTGGAAGCATGAATATAATAGATGGAGGTTCTAATGAAGAAAACAGTAGTAAATACATTAAAAGGAAAGGTTTTACATCGAGCTACAAAATGCGCTAAGAAAACAAGCTACTTTCGTAGCGCAGGATTATTTTCTACCCTTTTACGTCATTTCGGAGATGGTTTCTACACAACTGGATGATTAAAGGATTTATGGGAAAATTTAGCAAATATGACACATGTGAAATCGATCCATCAATGATCAAAGTGCTCGAGAATGATAATGAAAATTAAGGGTCGGGTAAATAGGAAACATGTTTCCTAATTTTTAGGATAGTTTTGTCATCATCAACAAGATCACATGAAGGTTGAAGACAACATCAAAGTTCGAACCTCATGCGGGATTTCACTTAGCAAATAGATGAATTAAAGACTAGATAAGGTTGTTGGAAGCATATTTAGGAGTTTCGGTCCTATTAGAATTAGGAATTTTCAAAGGCGTATATCCGTCATTTTGTAATTAATAGCACAAGTTTAAGATTAGAAAGGTGTCGTTACAAATTTGAATTTCTAGTGAAGGATCAAAGAATCCTATATTAAATGTTTTGTATAGAGCATGAGGTCGAATTCTAGAAAGGCTGTGTTAATCAAGGTTGTCATTGATGTCAATGTGGCATTGACCGAGATGTCAAGACTTGAGATGTCTGCCCCTGATGATGTGTTTACTATTGAATCTTGACGAAGAAGCCTAGAACCAGAGTGATGTCAAAGATGGCGAATATTCTTAAGGTGCCAAGTGCCAGTCATGTAACTTGGTAACCTAGAAGACTACACTTAATGATGTTATACGTGGTGACACTTGATGAAGGTCTTGATGACATGGGTGGAGTCTATATGTTTACATGGAGGACCATTTGATGACATGGACAATGATTGGTGACATGACATGAAGTGACTTGGAGATCCACTTAATTGGCATTCATGGAAATATCATTGATGGAAGTATATATACTTGATGAAGCTATCCATATACACTTGAGGAGCTCATTGTTCAGCCTACTGTTCATCCCTTCATGCACAAGAAATACAAGGACAGTCACCAAGAAAATACTTAAGAATATCTCTCTAAATAAAGGCTCACTGTCCATCATTTTTATGCACAGGAATACAAGGACAGTTAGCAAGAAAAATGATTTTTTGGGGACCTTAAAGGAAGGAGATCAACATGAGCCCTTGTCCATCTTAAAGAGGACTCCTTCCTCTTTCCAACGAGCCCTCATATGCCCCAAAACTCCCTCTGGTTAGAAAGATATTGATTTTTGAAGTTGTGCAATAATTATTTTTCTTTTTGAGCCGATATAGGATTGCATAACTCGTCGGCCTACACATAACAATATGACATGTCTCTTCGTTTTGGCATCACATCAAAGACTATATATACACATTAAAATTCATCTCTTGGTATCAATTTGGTCATACATACACGAGAAGAGTGCATATTAAGTTCACATCGTGAACCTAAATAATAACAAGGAGAACTATAATTATGTTTAGGCTTGAAGTTAATTAAACCATAAAATCTTGTGAAAAATTTTGGACTTATCACGGTGTATTCATTACGGTGTTGTGACCTCTTATTGAACTTGTAGAACTCCATCTTTTGTGTTGAGAAGCTGATAAGCAAGCACGAAATTTGTAGAAAAGTTGTTTCTATACCCTTCATACCTTGAAGCTGTTGGGTGCCCAGAAAAGTTCGAACCTAACCACAGAAGATCGCAGGACTGTTTCTGGGTTCGTATCTTTTGAGTAGACTGCACTGAGAATTCAAAAGTGGCTGAAGCTTGTATTTATGTGCCTCGAACTTGTGGTTATCTACTTGTGATACTATTTCTTCGGACCTATATCTTATTGTTGAAGTATCTCAGTCATTGAAAGGCATATATGCCTCAGACAGATCTAAATCAAACTTATAACTCGGTGGATGATGACAACATCGAAGATTGACTGTGAGGGACAAACCTGTTGAGAGCTTGGTGTAGATCTTGGAATGGTATTTGAAGACTTAGTTTTGAAGAAACTATACTTGTTGGAGTGTTGAACCATTTGAAGAAAATTGAAGCTTTAGACAGTGAAGAACTCTCTCTTGGACAGTGGGATTGATAAAGTGAAGCCCAGTAATAAAGACAACACAGTAAAGCAAAGTGATCTTGGAATTGAAGTCAACACAGTACATCAAAGTGTTTGACCAAGTAAAGTCAAAATCAAGAAGTCTTGGAGTTGATTGAACAATGAAGAATTTGGTCAAGGACATACAAGTAAGTACATCACTCATCATAGTTAGTGAAGGGTTTTGGAGTCTTTGATTAAATTGTTTATGAAGTGATCTTGAAGAAGATCCCAGATTGGAGCCTTTTTGTCAAGTAGCCTTGGCTGACCTTGGAGATACTATTGAAGACATTCGTTGAAGACATTCTTAAATACATGCTTTGAAGACCTTGTGGAGATAATGTTGAAGATCATGATGCACTAGCCATCATGAGGTAACTTGGAGGATTTGATTGGGTACGATATGAAGAGCGATGGTGACACCTTCTAACCTTCTGAAGAAAAGGTTGGCATTGATGACGTGATGTGTAGATTACGGTGAAGAGTAAGCTGAAGATTGTCAGGGCTCGTTGAAGAAGACATTGGGAGCCGTAAGTATAACCAAATATATCTTGACGAAATGAAGCAGGAGGTTGGAGCCTCATAAAGACAAGTTTGGTGCCTTGGAAAATAGGGTTGGAGTCCTTGAGGTTGGTGCCTCAGAATTGACAAGGTTGGTGCCTTGGAAGATAGGGTTGGAGCCCTAGAGGATTGGAGTCCTCAAGAGACCAGGTTGGAGCCTATACCAGATATAGGGTTGAAGCCCTTGAGGTTGGTGCCTTAGAATTGACAGGGTTGGAGCCTTTGAGGTTGGTGCCTCAGAATTGACAAGGTTGGAGCCTTGGAAGTCCAAGTCGGTGCTTGGCAAATACAGGTTGGAGCCTGGGAGATTGAAGATTGGTGTCTTCATCTAGGGTTGGAGCCCTACATATATTGTACTTGATTTATTGTAAAGAATAAATTAATAAAAGAATTTATTCTTATTGTTCATTTTGGGTTCTAAATATAAGTGATCTAACTGGTAAAAATAACAATTGAAAAGAAATACTGATTCACCCCCCTCTCAGTATTTCCAACAATTGGTATCAGAGCCAGTACCTTCACTCAAAGCCTAACAGCTTGAAGGTTGATCATTAGAACACAAATGGAAAATCCAAGGAAGAAAGTCTCCAATCCTTCTAAAGATGTGTCTTCCTCAAACATTGAAATTGAAGTAAATCAATTTGCGAAGGCTCCATTGTTCAATGGAAATTTTGATATATGGGTGGCAAGAATGAGGAATTTCTTGAAGACTCAAGGCATTGAAGTCTGGAAATCGGTGATTACTGATAGCATGATGGAAGGAGAATCCAATGAGTATAATACAAGAGCAATGAAAGAAATCTTGAATGGGCTACCTGATTCTATGAAGGCCAATTTGCAAAAATGTTCGTCAGCAAAAGGCATATGGGACAAACTTCATGATCTTCACTCAAAAGGAGCATTGACAATGATCTCTAGTCAAGAAGATGATGAAAAACAAGAAAGAAGTCCAGAATCCATCAACAAAGCTGGAGATAAGAGAGATGACAACAAGGCTAAAGAATACCTAGAAGATGAAGACAACAAAGAAGACTTTGAAGAAGATCTCCTAAATAAACTTATGGTTTCCATGGAAGAGATTAACAATTTGAAAAAGGAAAATGAGGAGCTCGCCAAACTTAAAGAGGAATTTCATCTAAACAAAAGAAAGCATCATGAAGAAGTCATATCTATGACAAATCAATTGGATAAGGCAAAGAAAAGGGAAGAAACTTTGTCAAGCCACCTTGAACAAAGACTTAAGAGCTTGAACAATCTTGAAGTAGAGACTAGTCAATACAAGGAAGAGGTCTCCTCTCTTAGATCTCAACTAGAAGAAGCAAGGAAACAAGCCCAAGGAGCTGAGAAGGTGATGGAAACTTTGGAATTCATAGAAGGACAAGTTAATGAAGCAGAAAAGGAGAGAAACACCATGATATGCCAACTAGAAGAAAAGGATGAAGAAATCTTGAAACTAAAATCAGACATCAATCTTCTCAAGGCCGAAACATGTGAAGCTACAAGAATAAAAGAAGAAATGGAGAGCAGTCTAGCAAAGGAGAATGAAGAAGTATTCATAATGAAATCAAATATCATCTCCCTTAAAATCGAAGCACATGAAGCAACAAGGATGATGGAAGAAATGAAGAAGCAACTAGTTATGAAAGATGAATATTGTGAAAAGTTGAAAGGAGAAATTGTCTTTCTTAAAAAGGAAGTTGACTTGTTGAATAAGAACTTGAAAAGCTCTCAAACCCTAGATGACATCCTAAGTCATCAAAGGTCTCCCCTTGATAAATCAGGTCTTGGCTATGCAGGTGAATCCTCAAGCAAGAATGATAATGCTTCAAACAACAAAGATGTGAGGAACCTAGAAAGAAATGTTGATGCTCCCAGTTCCAGCAAGGGCAAGGAGAAGAATCAAGACAACAACGGAAGAAATTCTATTCCAAGGAGACTTGCAGATGGTGTCAAGAATACAAAAGGCAATGAATATCATCAAAGAATCCCAAGGCAAAAAGACTTCAGAAGTACATCAAGGAAAACTCCATCTCCGAGGTACCAAAGTATATTTCTTGGTTATTGCTATTCTTGTACAAACTTTGGGCACATGGCAAAAGACTGTAGGGCATATCACAAAGACAAATATAATGGTCCCCATCAATCTCCTCGAAGCAATTTTGCAAGAAGAAGTCATGATTTCTTATTCATGAACAAAATAGAGTGCTTGAATTGCCATAACATTGGACATATGGCACGCGATTGTAACTTGACTTGGGCCCCTGCACAAGTTAGAACCATGCTAGAGAAGAAAACTACACAAGTATGGAGAAGGAAACAAGTTGAATCCGGAAGTCTCTTGAACACTCCCGCAAACAACACATGTTGTTGACTAGATGAAGTCATCCTTGATATTCCAAGTATTTGATGGTGAAACCCTGCCAAAAAGAGACCATGCATATAGTTAGGGGGAGTTTGTGATTCTTGAGTATTCTTGCAAAAAGTGATCCGTGAGTGGGCCCTATGAAATCCTTGATGAGTTACACATGGACAATCTTGATAAATCATCTCTCGGAAGTAACTCCATTGAAGAAAAACATGATATTATGATGATGCCTTCTACTTGATCACACAAGGTGAGAAATCCTTCATGAGCTAAAGGAATTTGTGCAGAAAGGGGGAGATGGTACATCACACGAAGAAATACAAACACATCTATCATGGAACATATTGCTAGAAGAAAAAGCACCATATCAGGGGGTGTAACATACCTATGAAGCACTACAAATCATGAAGAAAAGAAGCAACTTGACAGGGGGAGTATTTAGGCACCCCGTTTGCCATTGATGTCAAAGGGGGAGAGAAATTAGAAGGGCAAGAATATTGCCATCAATGACAAAGGGGGAGAATGTTAATCAAGGTTGTCATTGATGTCAATGTGGCATTGACCGAGATGTCAATATTCTTGAGATGCCTGGTTCCGGATGATGTGCTTACTTTTAAATCTTGATGAAGAAGCCTAGAACCAGCATGATGTCAAGATGGCGAATATTCTTAAGGTGCCAAGTGTCAGTCATGTAACTTGGTAACCTAGAAGACTATACTTAATGATGTTGTACATGATGACACTTGATGAAGGTCTTGATGACATGGTTGGATTCTATATGTTGACATGGAGGACCATTTGATGACATGGACAATGATTGGTGACATGACATGAAGTGACTTGGAGATCCACTTAATTGGCATTCATGGAAATATCATTGATGGAGGTATATATACTTGATGAAGCTATCCATATAAACTTGAGGAGCTCATTTTTTAGCCTACTTTTCTTCCCTTCATGCACAAGAAATACAAGGACAGTCACCAAGAAAATACTTAAGAATATCTCTCTAAATAAAGGCTCACTAAACATCATTTTTATGCATAGGAATACAAGGAAAGTCAGAAAGAAAAATGATTTTTTGGGGACCTTGAAGGAAGGATATCAACATGATCCCTTGTCCATATTAAAGAATACTCCTTCTTCTTTTCAACGAGCCCTCATATGCCCCAAAACTCCCCATGGTTAGAAAGATATTGATTTTTGAAGTTGTGCAATAATTAATTTTTTTGAGCCGACCTGTCCTAACCTCTCAAGTCGGCCTACATAACAGTGATGTGTCTCTTCGTTTGTCATCACAATAAAGACTATATATACACAGTCTGAAATTCATCTCTTGGTATCAATTTGGTGATATATACATAGAAGAGTGCATATTAAGTTCACATCTCGTGAACCTAAAGAATAACGAGGAGAACAACAATTCTATTTGGGATTGAAGTTAATTAAACCATAAAATCCTATGAAACTTTTTGGACTTATCACAGTGGATTAATTACAGTGTTGTGACCTCTTGTGGCTCGAACTTATAGAACTCCAACCTGTGTAGAGAAGCTCGGATAAGCAAGCACGAAATTTGTAGAAAAGTTGTTTCTATACCCTTCATACCTTGAAGTTGTTGGGTGCCCAGAAAATTTCAAACCTAACCACAGAAGATCGCAGGAATTTTTTTGGGTTCGTATCTTTTGAGTAGACTGCACTGAGAATTCGAAAGTGGCTGAAGCTTGTATTTATGTGCCTCGAACTTGTGATTATCTACCTGTGATACTATTTCTTCGGACCTATATCTTATTGTTGTAATATCTCAGTCATTAAAAGGCATATATGCCTCACATAGATCTAAATCAAACTTATAACTCGGTGGATGATGACAGCATCGAAGATTGACTGTGAGGGACAGACCTGTTGAGAGCTTGGTGTAGATCTTGGAATGGTATTTGAAGACTTGATTTTGAAGAAACTATACTTGTTGGAGTGTTGAACCATTTGAAGAAAATTGAAGCTTTAGACAGTGAAGAACTCTCTCTTGGACAGTGGGATTGATAAAGTGAAGCCCAGTAATAAAGACAACACAGCAAAGAAAAGTGATCTTGAAATTGAAATCAACACAGTACAGCAGAGTGATTGACCAAGTAAAGTCAAAATCAAGAAGTCTTGGATTTGATTGAACAATGAATAATTTTGTCAAGGACATACAAGTAAGTACATCACTCATCATAATATAGTGAAGGGTTTTGGAGTCTTTGATTAAATTGTTTATGAAGTGATCTTGAAGAAGATCCCAGACTGGAGCCTTCTTGTCAAGTAGCCTTGGCTGACCTTGGAGATACTATTGAAGACATTCGTCGAAGACATTCTTAAAAACATGCTTTGAAGACCTTGTGGAGATAATGTTGAAGAGCATGATGCATTAGCCATCATGAGGTAACTTGGAAGAAATTCTTGGGTACGATGAAGAGTAGCAAGACACTCTATGAAGAAAAGGTTGTCATTTCGATGACGTAATGTGGAGACTACAATGAAGACTAAGTGAAGATTGTCACTGCTCATCAAGAAGACTTTGGGAGTCGGAAGGAATAACCAAAGATATGTTGATGAAGTTAAAGTCAGGTTGGAGCCCAAGAGATTGAGCCTCAGTTATACGCTGGGCTCTGCCTTGGAAGATGGGGTTGGAGCCCTAGAGGAGGAGTCCTCAAGAGACCAGGTTGGAGCTTGTTCTGAGCAGGGTTAAGCCCTTTGAGGTTGGTGCCTCGAATTGATAAGGTTGGTTCTGAATTCCAAGTTGGTGCTTGGAAAATATAGGTTGGAGCCGGGAGATTGAATATTAGTGTCTAATCTAGGCTTGGAGCCCTACATAAATTTACTTGATTTATTGTAAAGAATAAATTAATAAAAGTATTTACTCTTATTGTTCATTTTATGTTCTAAATATAGGTGAACTAACTCGGGTAAAATTAACAATTGAAAATATATACTATTCTGTTCCCCCGTATTCTCTAAATAGGTTGGGCATTTTCATTAGTAATGTGACCGTGCTATTGTATCTCATTGTGTCTTTTTCAACTTAATACAAGATCTATTTTGACAACTCAAGATCTATAAGGATTTTATGTTTATCATTGTTCTATGGCCTTCCTAATTATCTATTTGCAGTAGTATTGTAAGTGTATACTTAGAATTCATTCGACAATGCTATAACTTCATTTACATGCAAATAGATCAGGTTTTTCACTATGTGACTGCTTTATTTATTTACCAAGACTCCAAATGCCTTGACTTCCATGATTAACAAATTGTGATTTTTTGTTGAAGATTATCTTGACCTATGGCCCAATGAAAGTTTTCTAATCTGTCATACAAACCAGCTATACCATTTTATCTTTTTATCTTAGAGTTAGCCATCTATCCATTAATCAAAAATCATAAACCTGAGAGAGCCCTCTTAGGTTGAGGAGGCTAAGCCTCAAAATAAAATTGGTCTAAAAAAAGTTACACAAAGTCTACTTATTGCAGCTCATCGTGTCAGATTTTGTGATAACCGTAAAGATCAACTTCATGATCTTCAATTCTTTTTTCTAGAATGCCTTCATCAATCTTCACATCAATGCTTTCCACTATTCTTCGTAGATTATTATCAGTAGTTTGACTCTGTGGAGTAACCAAGAAATATTCCTTCGTTAGTTCTAGAATCAAATTTACTCCGATGGAGGTCATTATTTATTTATGAAACAATTGCTTCCAAATGTTCTCGGAAGATTTTATCGAAGGTGTCTTCCTTTTCCATAATTACAGAGTATTTTCTATTATTTGGTCTCACTGAGTCTAATTTAAGTATAACCGTGGTTCCAACTACTTCTCTCCCGTAATTTTGGTTGCAAATCAGCCGCTAGTAGCATTGTCCTAGCCATTTCGAATGGTTCGCTCCTTCTTCAACTACTCCATTTTGTCAGTGTCCTATGGCAGAAAGTTCTTCTTCTCGATTACATTCTCTTTGCAGAATTTATCAAACTCTTTCTCTAAAGTGAATTCACCTCCTCTATCCGTGTAATATTGACCTTATTATTTTTAATTTTCAATGACAAATTTCTAAGATCCTTAAAACACTCAAATGCTTCGGATTTATATTTTATGAAATATATCCACATCATTCTAGTATAGTCATCAAAAATAGAGCAAAGCACCTTTCACCTTGAAGATCTAGAGTTCTAGTTGGCCCGCACAAATTCGCATGAATTCTTTCCAAAGGTTTTGATGTTGAAACCTGGTTTTGTGGCTAGTTTTGGTTTGCTTTCCATGTTGGCATGGCCACAAATAACTTGATTTGGTTTTCATTTTTGGTTGCACTTTACCGTATTTATTTTTTCTCGTTGCCGACTTAGGTTTTCAAAACTTGTATGCCCCAATCGCTTGTGCCATAACCAAATTTCATCTATTTGACTTAAGTAACATTTATCTTCTGATTTCCCATGAGAATGTAAACATTATCCGGTGTTCTACCTTTCGCCACAAGACTTCGAGGGACAAGTCTCATATTTCACAATTTTTTTTTATTAAGGACAACATTATGTCCTTGGTCACAAATTTGGTCGACACTTAAGAGATTGTGTTGATCCTTTCTACCAAAGAAGTATTTTGAGTCTTTTCCTTACCTATCACAAGGTAGCAGCCCCTTTTCCGTTGATTTTAAAGGTATCCACTTCCAAAGGAGAGACATTTCATTCTTCTTTGCTCAATGAGATAAGCTTATTTTGGTCACTTTTCTATGAAAGTATTTCTAGCATCCACTATCCTAACAACCAATGATTTTCTTACCAGAGCACATAGCTAGCCACATTTCTATATTGAGATTTATGTTTTTAGATTTTCCCTTTGAGAGGGAATTGTTCATTATGATCATAATCAACATAGTGAGCAAGATGGATCAAACATAGCTAAAGGATCAAAGGAATTGTAAGTTTCCTTGATTTTTTTCTGTTTTAGGGCCCACGGAATTGGTTTGTTGATTATTCAATCTTGGTGCTTTATTCTCTTATGAGCCTTGCAATGCTTATTTTGGATGCCTCAATTTTTTTACAACTGTAACAATGCCCAAGAAAATAGTTTGGTACCTATTGTGGTGTGCATCTCATAGCTTGAATCAACATTCTTCCTCGAGAGTTGCCCTTTCAAATCTTGTTTTTGAGATGCACTTTTCTGAGATGAATTTTCTTATTTTGGATGGAAAGAGAGTACATTAGCATAACTTTGGCATTATTCTTCATACTTGATGATTCTCCTTTGAAACTAATTCTAGACTTGTCATGTTGAGGTATTTGAGTGCTAAGAATGTTGTCAAGAGCTAGAGAGCTTTTCCAACTCCTTTTGATTTGCTCCAATTTTCTTAGGGACACTATTTCAAATACGTTTTTCACGTATATCATCCTTCTCTTTTAACTTGATGTTCAAGAAGTCTTCCCTTCTTTTTTCTTCCTCTCTTTCTATTTTGGGAGAAATTATCTTCTTTTGTAGATTCTCATTTTCTTTCAATGGCACTCATTAGTAAACTTATCCATGTTTCTTTCACTTTATGTTTTCTAAGTCATCATCATTTATAAATGACGTGAATAGCGTTTTTTGCTTCCAACATAATTAATTTCCTCATCTGATTCATCATCGCTTTCTTTGTACCGATGTACATTTGTATTGCTCAAAATTTTAGCCTTCAAGCTAAATGGAACATTAGAGTTAGCAAGCAGTCAATGACAATAAATGGGTAGAAAAGCCCATAAGTCTCCTAAGGAGATAAAACACCTATGTGAAAGGAGACATTATTTCTAGACTAATAAAACACCTCCATGTGAAAAGAGATAAAATGAAGCTACTTTCACTAAGTCAACAACATAGTTTTAGTGGAGGAGGAATCCTAGGATGAATACTACAATTTTGGAGGGAGATGTAACTTGGGTTAGAAGTAACCTAATTGAGTGAGGCCAAGGGAAATAAAAATCATGTATTATATAATGAAGATGATGTACATATTCATCATGTTGTAGATTATTATTCTGGTCGCGAAGAATCGTTTCAGTTTTGCTTAGCAAAGTTGTCGTGTTGTTTTGCACTAGGGTTCCTGTGTGGGAATCCCAATTCCTTTGAGGAGCCTCATTGGGAGAGTTTTAATTCATCATTCCACATCATTTTTTCAGGCCAAGATTCATCCATATTCACCAAGACAACTTTGCCTGGGAGATTGTGTAGTAAGCCACAGTGAGGGAAGGGATTGAAATCCCTATTTAAGTTAGTTTCTCATTCGAGGAATATTTCCTTCACTGAGAGATATGTTTGGAGAGCTTTAGAGCTTATTTCAAATCTTTGGTATCAGACCACAGATTCTATACATTCCCAACATTGTTTCTGCTAGGAATGTTATTTTTGAGGCAAGTTGTTCATTGCATGGTCTGGGTGGCTCCACGGCAGTTGTTTCCTTGTGATTGAGAGGGTTCATCCTTTCATGGGAGGCTGGATCACAGCAACATCAGAGATATTTCAGCTCTCTTCTACACTCATGCACTTCAAGACAGGCATATTCAGAAATTATAGAATTTCCCATTTTTGTATGCAAGTGTTCGATAAGAAACCCTTGCCGCCTTTGTATTTTGTATAAGGAGCTTAGATTCGTTATTCAACATTATTTATCAATAAATGAGTATATCTATTGTTCTCCCGTAATTTTATGTGTAAACCCTCTCTTAGACTACGCAGCCCTTTGAGCAATGAACAAGATTTTGCAATGTGTAGGTTTTTAGCACTTTGGTCATCATGTGTGTGGGGAGACTTTTAGCCCACCTAGTTTGATTTTTCACTAATCTTGGATTTAGAATTTATACTGATCAATATATGGGATCCAAGATTCCATTTTACTTTATTGAATTTGTTGCTGGAAATGCATTTTTCATGAGCATTCATGAGTTGTTCCGTATTTGGAAACATTACAAGCAGGCCGCAGCATGATCTCTGCCCAAATTCGTGAGATCCAGGTATCGAAGAAGGAGAGATGGATAGAATCCGTAAAGCTTCTCATAGGCAGGAAGAAAGAAGACAAGATTACGAATCTTCTTCCAAAAATCTATGAAGAACTTTCAAGGAGAGTCGACAAAGAGATTTGAGATGAAATTTTCTCAAAGAGGTTGAATCTAGAGTTGAATCAGATTTCCACATGGTGAGTGTGAGAATACTCACACTCTATGATGAATATCGCATTAAAATGCCTAGAGCTATCTTGAGATGGATGGGAGGAGGAAGCCTAAGAGAATAGACTCTTAGTGATTTGTTGCATGAATATGAATCTCCAACTCGAGAGGTTTAGAGATCATAATCGATTTCAAGAGTTTTGAAAGATCTAGATGGAGAAGAGCTAACAATGTGATGTAGATAGATTTCTTCTATCTAATTTTGTCAGATCACCTACATGTTCCGCTGGGAGTTTGGGTGAAGGAGCTAAACTCCTATTTGGCAGTGCTGGGTAACCATTTCCAGATGAAGCTATCGTAGCTAAAATACGCATTTTGTGAGGTAAGGATCATGCATGGTGGATTTTTAATCTTATTACTTAAAGAATGCCAACACTTTCTCTCTTATGTAAGATTCATAAAAACATTGATGGAGAGGTTTGGTGAAAACTGCATTTGGACATGAGCAAGGAAAACCGGAGAAAACAAAACCTTCGTATGTGATGGAGGAGACTCCATTTCAGAAAACCATAGGAGGAGCTGATGTCTTGTGATTACACATTAGCGGAAGAAAACCTCCCGCCTATATTCTTGGAAAGAGGGCACTCCCGAGATCACTTTTTCACAAGGGGATCCAATCTTGTTGAGATGTTGCCTACACACATTGATGAAGAGGGAGGGCAACAACGTTGTAACATCTAGATCACATCTAAGGCTCTGGCGCAGGATGGAGGAGCACATGCTCCAACAAAGAGGGGTCTTTGTGGGAAGTGAGAAGAAGTTCCTTAGGATCTCATACATGGAGGTCCAAGCACACAAGGAGCAAGATGATTGTGCAACATTGCAACCGGATAGAGGAGGTAGGGAGGAAGAGAAGCATTAGTTGATGAGGAGCACACACTCTTCTGTTTTAAAGCATCAAGGAAGAGGCAAGACTGGATTTGCTAGTGAGAGCAAGGGAAGGTTTCCCAATCATATATAAAATAATATGGACATTGATGTCTCACTACATGGATGCATTCCACGGAAGACCACCGATCTAGATTTGATGAAAGACATCTCGTCTTTAGATTCACCACACTTGGATTTTGGAGAGGTGAAGAGTTAAGAGGAAGACTTTGGCATGGGGGGTGTCAAAGTAAAGTGTGCAATAGCATGAGGAGAGCTTCACATGCCGCATCACCAAGACTTAGGAGGATTGGATCCCGAGATCTCGCCTGCGTAGTAATCCAAGGGTCTCTTGCATGCATGATTCTGATGACCCATGGAGATAACAGATACATGGTGGATGATGTGGTCATCTATTCCATGGCAGAACTTCTTGACTAGATCTTCTCGGTCTCAAGGAGAAGCTACTACATGCAAGACATGAGGACTTTCTTATGCACTTTGATTCATATTTCTATTTGATGGAGGAGTTCACTTGGGAGGCATCCAAAAGGACATATATCAACATATGGAGAGATGCATAGCCCGGATGGTGACAGAGGATGTCGCGCCCACCTTCCGTCTATTCCGCAGTGAGGGAGAATTTCCGCTGAGTTTCATTTTAGCTCAAGACTTCAAGTACATGATGGAGGAGGTATAATTTCACATTTTGTATTGTACTTATTTCCCTTGTTTGAGCATAATGTAACAAGAAGAATTATCTCTTTCTTACATATTGTATGATGATGTACCTACAACTACTTGTATCATCGGGATCTTGGCTATCTTTTTGATGAGCCGTGGAGGAAGACATATGTCTCTTGGTGTACCTCAATGACACCATATTGGAACTTCATGTTTTCATCTTATGAGATGACTATGGTAGCAAACAAGTGGTTGAAAAAGAACTTCTATATTTATTTTTTTGATGTAGGCCAAGGACGACCGCGGCCAGTTCCATGACAGGGACCATGATTCACACCTTGTTGTCATTTGGAAACTTTTTTTATTATATCTGCCTTCCATGTATTGCTAATGTGTTTTTGTTCAAGGGAATATTTGTATGGAGAGAGAAACCAATTGGATGGCATGGCATATGATAGAGAAAGGTATGACTTGTTGGTATGGGGCATCATACAAGTTGACTTTCATGATATTACTCTATGGCTTGTATGAGGAAGGGATGAGGCAAAAGAAAGTAAAAGTTGTTGTTGCTATAGTTGCACTTGGGAGACATGGAAAAATTCTTCCCATAATTTTCATGATATTTCGAAGAGTAAGAAAGGCATATTCAGTGCAAGGAGGCTACCCCTTCGCATTGGAGGATCATGAGAGACTTCCATGTCAAAGTTAGCTTCATCTTCTCACATAGCAGCATGATGGTGATGGATTTAAAGGGAATGTCAAAGGGAGGAGTCATGAGCCTCATTCTAAGGCCTATAGTGTTGTCACATAGGAGTGTATTTTTATTAATGGAGTAACCCCAGGAGTATATGTATCCTTTCTTCTTGCGTATGTTTATGAGGGGATCCACATGGGGGAAACTTATACATGGAACTCATTTTTAGCTCCCACATGATGCATGGTAAGAAAGACATTGATGTGTTTGTTTATTACTCTATTGAGTATTTTTACTTTCTCACCATATGTAAATGTGATTGCTCCACATGAGAGCAAGATTATTAATGGGTTTCATGGTCACTTTAGGATGTTCAGGATTTTGATGACCCATCCTTACATGAATTTGCAAGTGTTGTATTGTTTTGATCATGCACATCCGGTTTATATTGTAGCTTACTACTTCATAGTAGATGAGATAACATGCATAGCCGCAAATTCTTGGAAGGAAAACTTGCCTAATGGATGCCTACACGTAACAAGAAAGAACTATGTTGTATCCACCATGAGAAGATCATATGTACTACCAAAATTATGATAACCTTTATCCATTTTCTGATTTGGATGCCATGTGGTGATGATGTGCCATTCATCTTGAATGGAATGGTTTGGGTTGGCATGTCCAGTGATTGTGATAGCAGTCATTGAGGCTCAATATTCTATTGCCATTGGAGGGCACCATGTTTCAAACCTAACATCAGCATGCCATATACACTTATCATGAGGAGAGGAGGCTACAGGGATAGGCCTTCTTGGGCTCGTCATGTACATTTATTCACTCGCCTACATTTCAGAGCCACGGTGGAGGATACTTTTCATGAGCTACCATGTTGGAGGGTGACTCACTTCTACTTGGATGATAGAATGGGTGGAAGAGGCAATGATTAATCATGATGATCATCACTCCTACTTTGTGGAGGCCATGAGATAGCTAGCAGTGCTCTCCATTCACATCTTCCACCTTTGATTGATGCAGACACTTTGGTTTTGCACACTTGGAAGGAAGCATTGGATGACAAAAGATATTTGCAGATTCTCTGATGCAACATAGTGCTTAATATGGAGGCCACATGAGGAAAAGGAGAGATTTTCTTCTCTCATGCATTTTCGAGGACAAGAAAATATTTGGAGGGGAGGACCGTAATGTTCCAAAATTTTAGCCTCCAAGCTAAATGGAACATTCGAGTTAGCAGAGTTCTAGCCAATAATAAATGGGTAGAAATCCCATAAGTCTCCTAATCCAGGATAAAAACACTCCAAGTGTGAAAGGAGACATTATTTCTACCTAATAAAACACCTTTGTGTGTGAACAAAGATAAAATGAAGTCATGGACTAAGTCAACAAGACAAGCTTTAGTGGAGGAGGAATCCTAGGATGAATAACGCAATTTTGGAGGGAGATGTAACTTGGGTTAGAAGTAACCCAATTGAGTGGGGAAAAGGGAAAAAGAAAAATCATGTCTTATATAAGGAATGGGGGATGTCGCATTATTCATCATGTTGTCGATTATTATTCTTGGTCGCCTAGAATTGTTATTGCTTTGTCAAAGAGCAAAGATGCAAGTCGTTTAGCACTGGTGTTCCTGCGGGAATCCCACCTCTTTAATTTGAGGAACCTCATTGGGAGATTTTAAATTCATAATTCCAAATTATTTTTTCATGCCAAGCTTCATCCATATTCATCGCACAACTTTCCAGATTGTGTAGTGCTGTCAAAAGTAACAAAGGGAAGGGATTGAAATCTCTGCCGAGCTAGCTTCACGTCAATCTAAGATTTCCTTCACTTGAGATATATGTTTGGAGAGCTCCAAAGCTTTTATTTCTCAGATCTTTGGTATCATACCACACATTTCCCATACATTCCCAATGATGTTTCGCTAGGAATGCATTATTTGGAGATCTACCGCATGGTTTGGTGGCTCCGTTGGCAAGAGCCTTTGTGATTGAGAGTTTCATCCTTTCATGGAAGGAATCCCTTAAGGGATATACAGAAGATCAGAAATATTTCAGCCTTATACACTCATGCACCTTAGTTTTGTGAGGGTTATTTAGTGAATTATTGAATTTCCCATTTTGTATGCAAAAATATAAGCCTGATAATAAACCCTGCTGTGCTTCTTTTGTATTTTGTATAGGGAGATTAGATCTATGTTATTCAAAATTATTTATCAATACATGAGTAGATATATTTTTCTCTGGATTCTATGTGTAAAACCTCTTAGATTGTAGTCCTGAGCACTGCCTCCGCATTTTGCAAATTTTGGGGTTTTAGCACTTTTGGTCATCCTAGGTGGGAGATCAGTTTCTACTTCAATTTAGTTTGATTTTTTTAAGATATAATATTGGATTTATAATTTATACTGACTAATTTATGGGATCCAAGAGTCCATTTTACTATTTTATTGCATTTGTTGCTAGAAATGCATTTTTCATGCATAATTCATGAGTTTTTCCAACATTTGAATATTACACATTTCTAGTTGACTTCTCTTATGACTACAAATTCATCATCATAAGACTCATATTGTTTAGAGAAGAATTTCTTCTTGTTAAACCTCTTCTTCTTGTACATCATTCTTTTAGATTCCTTTTCATCATCACTATCATGTTTATGATGACATTTTGCAATGTAATGACCTATTCTTCCACACCGAAACAAATAAGAGGGTACTTACCTTTTATCTTAGATCTCCATTTTATTCTTTGTACAAATTGAGCTAACTCATTTTCGCATTCAGATTCATTGTCGTTGTAATTCCATCCTTTTCCTTAGTTTTGTAGATTGAGGCTTTGAAAGCTACTTCTTTGAAATTTGGGATCCCTTTCCTCATCTCATAGAAATAAGAATTCCATGAAGTTCATCCATATTGAGAGTATCTAGGTCCTTCATTTCTTCTATGGAATCACTTTGGAGTTGAATCTATCGTGAAGTGATCTCAGGATTTTTTGTACTATGGTGCTTTCTTCAATATTTTCCCCTAGTCCTTTAAAAGAGTTAACCATCAAATAATTTGAGTAATTATGATGATATCTTCTTCATCATCCATTTTCTGATTTCAAATTTTCTATAGGTTTGAAGCTTTTCCTTCTTAAATTTGGAGTCCCCATCATATATCGAAACCAATTTATCCCATACTTCTTTGGCCGAGTCACAAACATGACTTTCGTAAATTCGGAATCAAGGATTCCATCGGTGATGGAATTTAAAGCTTTACATAAAAAATGTAGGCTTTTCTTTCATCGAATTCTCAGTTGGAAAACCTATGAGCTTTTATCCATCCAAAACAAAATAGAGTGCCATACTTCAAGGCCAAGACATTAGATAGTAGGACATCCTCTTTTTCCAAAAACTAAAATTTTTCCCATCAAAGATAGGAGTTTCCCCGTTATTTCCATGTTCTTCATTATGCCTAAGAATCCTTATTCTAACTATTAGGCTAATAATGCATAGTTTCTGCTGATACCAATTTTGGAAATACCGAGAGGGGTGAATCACATTTCTTTTCTACCTGTTAGTTTACGTTAGCCATATCTTTCACAATTAAAGACAAAGAGATATATATAATAATTATATTAAGAATTAAAGAGAACTTCAATCCATTTTTAATAATAGTATATTACAGATGAGAGAAGGGCAATCAACCCTTTTAATGCAACATGCACCAACCCATTTGCCAAGCACCACGGACTTTGATGAGGCTCCAACCTCTATGGCTTCAACTCCATCTTCTCAAGGCACCAACCTTGACTTTTAGAGGCTCCAATCCTCTAGGACATCAACTTTACTTCGATAAAATGAGTAATTTACTTACTTGGTTACTTAAATATCTTCACAAGGTTCTCAAGATCGTTCAACGTCTACATGTCATATAGCTTCATAACACTTAATGCCTCATTGATTGTTACTTCACCGAGTTGGCCATCGAGTTCATCACTCTGCCCCAACATCCAAATATTCTTATACATCACACAAGTCCGAGGCTGCAATAGGTAGATTCCTAAAGGTAAACACTCCATAGATCAAAAACTTCACTCAAGACTCGCTATACAGAAGTTTAAGATCACACTTTGCACCAAACTTAACTCCAATCAAGCCACCGTACCAGTCCGAGGGTATATTAATAATCTATGGTTTTGTGATGCCTGGGGTGATAATTGTAGCTGAACCAAAGGTGTCTACAGAAATAGCCGAAATCTTGAGCTACTGTTGGTTTGAGGCAATGGTAGATACCGAACCCGTCCACAAAGAATATACTACAGATCTATTGTAAGTGATCGAGTTCCCAATTGTGACACACTCGAGGTGCTAAAGGTGTTCGAGTTCTGTGATTAATTCTAGGATAGTCCAAGTTGTAGCTACCTATCACAAGGATCTTTGAAGGTTGCAAGACCTGGCATCCCAGCCGGTCTAAATATTTTGTGGTACCGAGTCAAGGTTTCATTAGAAGTCCGTAAAATCAAGATGAGCTCCCAAATCCCAAAGTTTCTAGAACCACCCGTAAAACCTTTTTCCTCGTTCCTTCTCTTCGGTGTTTTGGTGCCCCATGAGTTGTGAATTTTGATCTTCTGCCGTGGTTTTTCACCTAATTTCCTTTTGAAAATAAATGAGATTTGAGGTCTTATTTATATGCATTATGATGTGAAATGAGAGGACATGGCCCTTGAGGAAGGTCGACATTAGGGATAGGTATAGGTTCGCTATATGTCAAAAATAGGATATATAATATTCAAAAATTCACTTCTCTATATAATACTGGAGTTTTCAAGCAAGTAATACCCTCATTGGAAAGGGAAAATTGCTCTAGATTACGTGAAGGTTTCATAGAGAAATTTTTCCTCAAGGTAGTGAGAAACAATTTTCAATGTGACTGGTCATGTATTGGTGTAGAAATGGGGGTAGGGTAGAGTGTCTTGTGGCTTCCTTGATTCTTCATCATAGCTTCCTTCATCATAATGTTATCATATATGATATGGTGTCTTCTAGTCTTCGATCATCATCTAGCATCCATTGTCATATTTACATCACTGAAACCTTAGATTAACATCACACCCACATAGTTCTTTACTCTAGAATGCCGATGTAGTCTCTTCCAAAGCCTTCCCCATTCAAATCTTCTCATGATAGTGTTGTAGATATTCATAGAATAGGTAGGATCAAAACAAAACTCTTTGAAGGCCCTTGAAGATCTTCTCGTCGAGCATGGAAGCTCTAGGTAAGATGACCCTATCATGATGATATATGACTCCCTCATGGACTATATAACCTCTTCTTAGGGGCTTCATGGTCATCAAGCATCATACAAGTGTGAATATCCTTGGAATAATCCACCAACAAATGGGAATTCCAATATAGATCTACACTCCCCAATAGTGACAAATACGAATGATGCATCAATATGCATCGTCACCATGTTTCCTCATCTCCTTATTTGACATTTTGGTGCCATGGTACAATTAGAAGGACATACCTTCCCTTCTCCTCTCCAACAAGCAGGTAATAAGAAATGAAGGTGGGTGAAGATGACAGAAGAGAATCTCTCCTCCTTCTTGTGCTTGCCCAAGCCTTCCAATGTCAGAAGCTCATTTTCTAATGCTCCCATCCCACATGGATTTGATTTTGAGCATAAAGTAGTGAGATATCTTCACAAAATCGGACCGTGGCCTCCCGTGTGGTTTTCCCACTAGATAAGAGTGCCCCTTGCAAAATCTCATGAACACTATGAAGTGACAATGAGGTCCTTGCTCTAATCGTGGTAAATCCATTTCTATTTTTGTGGAAGTGTTGTGTGAGGGGTAAATATGCATTCCTTTGATTATTTGAAGTGCACCACTCTTCTTGTTCACCCATTCCATTCAAGCCTCCCAATCAATGGTCACTGTAATCAACCACTAGAAACCTAAAACATTGGTGCTCAGTAGTAAAACTACAAATAAATGATCTACCAAGGTGTAATATCCCATGGTGATTGAAAGTGATGGAACATAATGCATGCATTGCATTGTTCTATCTCCTAGGACCAAAACAAGATAATCCCTCAAAAGTATCATTGGGTATGGCCCTCCTTTGCACAAGATGGACATCAATGAAATTGTGATAGCCCACCGTCAAATACAAAAACCCTCTGATTCATGATCGACCTTGAAATCTTAAGGTAAAGTACTTAGGTACTCAAGGATGCAAGAGTTCCTCCTGGTCAGGATCAAATGCTCCATTCTCATTCTCAAGGTATGCTGGATCTCCTCCAACATTGTCGGCTAGAGCCCTTCTTGGCTTATCATCTTCATCTTCTTCAAGATCTCTGAAGACCTATATATAATGTGCTTTATACACATCTATGTCCACGGCATTCATGGTTCTTTCTAAGTGAAGACATAGCTTCCTCCTTCTTTGATTCTTCTGCATCATCATCGAGATGATTCTGTATGAGCTCTCCTTTGAAGGAAGGTTTCTCTTCCTTTCCTTTAGAAGTGTTGGGGTTCCCATGTTTTGCAAGATTACCATTACCAAAATATGAGACAACATAACCACTTAGACTCCAGGACGCAGTCTTCCTAGGTCCGTAGAGGGATCTCTCTATAATAGCTCGTATGCATATGGCTTTGCTTTGTTTAAGATATTAGGCTAGTTGTAGGCTCATGGTTGTTGGTTTGATTGTTGAGTTTGGCTGTAGGGAATCAGAAAAAGAAGGACTTCAATATAAATATAAGATGAGTAAAGAGGAAGCTTAGGCGGGAGAGCGTATAACTCGTAGAACATCAAAGCTTATCATGGTGAATAAGGTTACTTATTTGCAATCAGTTGTGTGCCAATTGGGCTAGTCATCTAGAGCATTTGGATCTTAAAGGATGATTGTGGATGGGACATTAAGGATTTAAAATGAAAGGAGGAGAACCAACCAACTATGTCTATAGATCAGTTCAGAGGTCTTTTAACTCCAGACTGCTGGACAAAAATCGAAGGCAATATGAGGGATCTGTGAAAAGGTTAACTGCCGCGCAAGGATCCTAGTGATGGCTGTAACACTAACCTCTTCAAGTAGTTCCAAACCTTCAGCCCAAATCCCACAAGAACATCTCGAACACGGATTTCATCAACCTTATACATCGTAGAGGCGGAAATAACATCCAATACACTCAAGTAATCAATCGAAATCAATATCTGCATACATATAAAGTAAAACATCGAGGCAGTAGAGAGCAAGGTGAAATATAGGCACCTATCAAGGGTGAATCCTATATTATACTCGTTGCCTACCGCCATAAATGAAACGAAATGTAGCACAACAGAGCAAGTCAATCACAGTCATGAAAGAGGAAACATCACCACGCTTTAGATCAGATCCAAAGAAACATGCTTCATATTAAAAACAACACCAATCAGTATATCATAGCCCATACTTGAACATTCACTGAATACATCTAGTCTGGGCCATCTTACACATACAGAGAACTATTCAAGAGGAACAATGCCATGCTTTACCGATATCTCATCAACAACCATTACAATGTTTCCTTCGTGCTTTGATAGCGTATAATGGATCGAAGATCGACCGAGAGGGCAGGGATTTAAA
The DNA here is from genome assembly GCA_034641835.2 of Pinus albicaulis. NCBI lineage: Eukaryota > Viridiplantae > Streptophyta > Pinopsida > Pinales > Pinaceae > Pinus > Pinus albicaulis. The sequence continues at coordinate 1,203,843,032 of CM076577.1, forward strand.
TGTAACATTAAATACACAATGGAATGCAATAGACCCATTTTGTTTGAATGCTTGAGTATTAAATCTCACACCTCTTTATGCATGAGTGATATTCTTCGTATATTATTTTGACATAATTTGGTCGTAGGGGCACTGGTGCTTTCACAAAATACCCTGAGAAGTCCGTCTCATAAATGTTTGATTTGTTTTGAAATCGTAGTTAGGGGCGTAAAATTTTCAGTAGACATTCTACTACTCGTGCTCGGGGACCTTCCTGGATAGATCCTGGGTTCTCTAACCTACTTTGCATTCTAAACTCGATTAAAGGCTTGGGTATTCCATTAGTTTGCCTTAATTTCTCTGCTTCAGAATGGGGATACCCGCCGTTCTTACCCATTCCCCGATGGTGTTAGCTCGGTTTTAATGGTGATGAGATTTTCGCAGTTTGAAATACCGCGCCTTTCTTTAGTGCAACCTCAGTTTTCTGTTTCTCTTGGCTGCCCTTATAGTAAATCGCCTGATGCAAACTTGAGTCCACAAACCCTCCATTAAGAGTTATGGCTGGTCGTAATGAGGAGTTTTCGCCTCTAGCTACCCTTATGAAACAATTAAATCAGGAAAACCATAAGGTGAATATCGAGCAGTGGATGGAGTAATGGACACATTTGGTGACATGGTGGAAGAAATTGTAGGTGAAATATGAGAATTTGCTCCTGCTAAAGTTGGCGGAACACAGAGCAAAATGCATGAAAAACATTAAAAAACACAAACTTTGAACGATATACGCAAGAGAATGAGAGATCAGACGGTAAAAATGTGAGTGATGCTGCCTGCAACGTTCGAATGGTCAATCCATGCATAGACAGATTCGGACTGCCGACGGTGAGATCGACGGTGGGGGAGACGGAATTATGCCGCCCACAAACGGGAGTTAAATAAAGGCGGGAGCCTGATGGAGCACGTCTGGATGAAGGGCTTGATCGACGACTCTTAGCAATTCCGCCACCACCACCGACCGAACATTAATGCGTGAAATGAGATCGGGTTTGCCGCCGTACCGCAGCAGGCCTGCTTGTCGGGCTTCAATCGCCGGGCCCGTGTTCCGCCGACTCGCGAATGGTGGTGCGGAATAAACAACGTGGTTTTCGAAACCGCGCAGTGGGGGTGGAGACCACCGCCGGTGAGCACCGTGCGCTGATCCAAGGTTAACGACGACGGAGATTTACCGAAAATAACCATGCGGAACTTTAAAACCCAAAAAAATGTGATTGTCAAAGGTTTTTATGGTTTTTTGGGCGGAAAAAAAGGGTTGGAGGGGATAAGCGCCTCAACGAAACAATGAAAGTGGTTCGCGCCGGGTCTTATGTGGGAGAGAAAGGTGGAGTATTAATGCTTAGCTGGTGGGGCGAGTCTAATATAATGTTTAGAGTGGCTTTTTCAAGCCTTTTTTGTGTTGTAATTTGAGGCTATGGGAGAGCAACGAGAAGGACCAGTAAGTATTCTGGAATGGAAATAGTAGTAAGGGAGATCTGGCTTAGATTTTGGGGTCTAATGGGAAAACGTGGTGTTTGCAAGGATGTCGAGGGGGCAATGAAGGCCTTTCTAGAAAAGGGCAGCAGAGTAGGATTTATACAAGGCAACGCACTCAAAGACTTCAAGGAGAATGGTTTTTCAAAGGAAAGGCATCCTCGTAAGGCTCAACAATCATTCAACTCTCAGCTTGCTTGTCAATAATTTCTAAGTAGGGGCTAACAAGGGTTCCACATGGGGATGGCTTCTCCTTGGAGGAGTCAAGAAACCAGATATGATCTTGAAAAGGCCAGCTTTCCTATTGTCATAGTTTCATCTTCTTCTTGATTTCAGTCGCCACCATATGATAGATGCACAAATCAGCAACACTTTCCAACCAATCTACCTACCCAACTATGGTCCTAACATTTTCCCCTTGGGTGCATTTCTGAACTAGCGCAACTTTTACATATTTTATTTTAAGGTGTTGCAATGAACCTACTCTAACTCTACCCTTATTTCTTCATGAGGCTAGATTAGACTGTTGGCCTCATATGCTTCTCTACCTAATCTCATATCCGTCAGATTAAACTATCCAAACAGATTTTCTCCACATTCTGGTGACTAGGAATGAAAACAAATGCTCGTGATTAGGCCATCCGACTTGCCGGACTTTACAAAACTACTAACTACATGCTCATTGTGGCCGAGCTTTATTGAGCTTTTCCTACCTACCCTACTCTAACTAGAGATGAAGTCTATTTTACAAACATTGTCTTCCAATACAAACCTACCATCAAGTGATCCCATAGTCAGGTCCTTTCATTTCAAATTTCCTGAGTGTGCTAGATAGGTACAGCTCTCCCACTCTTTGGTCCAATGAATACACAGACTTGAAAAAAATTTCTTACCGTTTGCAACATAATCGCTTCAACAAGACCTTTGATCCTTCTTCAAATGTATGCGTAGGCTGCAGACAGATCATGAAAAGACAGGCCTGCCATGGAATGTTCGTGGTCAAGCCCAACCAGATCTCTTTCCACCGGATTCAGAATGGAGATCTCTGAAAGAGAGAATCTTCTTCATCTTCTCAAGATGGAGGACCTGGGCTATATATGGTGCGGGTTGTCCTCTTGGAGTCTCCACATATTCTGATCCGATGTGCCGAGCTCGATGAAGAGATTCATGTATTCTTGAGCAAATGGACATGTTCCACGTTCTTCTTTCTAAGAGAAGGCTCCTTACTTACATTCGCTTCAAGAATCTCTTCTTTTCATCCCCATCTCTTCTAAAAGAAAACCGCCGTGTCGGAATTCACCGATGACTGAGGCATGTAATGAAGATCTCATAGAATATTCATCTCTGCTATTATACTCATAACTTCCCATCGTTGTCATAGATAGGCTGACCGCTTACCGTTTTCCGGAGTTGTTGGCTCTATTTTCCTCCCCACGGATCTAAGGATGATGGTCCCGCAAGCTCGGCTTCCCTTTGAAAACATCTCCATCATCAAACATCATAAGAAGGAAAACATAACTGGCAATGTCACCCTCAAAACCCATCATATTTTAGCAGTTCTTTCTCATCTCCGACCACAGAGGAGTCTTCCGAATCAATCATCAAACTCACAATGGCCGGAAAGGCAGAGCGTGGGTTCCATAGAAGATCTCGGGGTGGACTCGTTAGCTAGCATCCGTCAATCTCTTCCTCTCAAAAGAGGGGTTTCCTTTCATCATGGACAAAAGCACATCAGTCCTCTTTCTCTTGTAGTTAGCCGATTTATGGCCGGATGTTTTCGAGCCTCATCTTCCACACCAGGTTTCTTTGCCTCTTCTATATAGTCTTTTGTTTCCTCAAGGCATCTTTCCTTATCGGCCTTAGCCGATAGGTCCCGATATTCTCCGGCTAGCATAGCACAAGGCATGTAAGCAACCATGGAGTTCCCGATCACTACCTCCTCAGCCTCTTATGGATTCTTGAGTTTTTCTTGCTCAAGATGCATAGCCTGCTTCTAAATAGTCATCATCCGTATTCATATTAGCCAGTATCTTCTACATTTCACCAAATTTTTTCGTTAATTTAATTAATCAATCGCACAAAGCATCATACTTTGCATCTCTCGTCCATGTTCGGGTTCATATGCTTTACAAAGTACATGCACAAGCCTAACAAGTTCAATGTCCTTCACCTGGTTGATTCATTTCGTCTTGGGATCATAGAGTGTGGAGTCGCTGTGTGGATGAATTTGATCTGTTGAAGTAAAGTTGATGTCTCACCATCAAGAATGTGACCGCCAATCTAAAGGCAAAGTGGTCTATCCCCATGGTCACATTATGTTGGGGTTCCCATGTTTTGGCAAGATTGGAAATACCAGCATGAGACAACATAACCACTTTCGACCTTAGATCTAGCTCCTCCTAGGTTCAGTAGAGGGATCTCTATATAATAGTCAAGGCATAAGGGCTTCGGTTTGCTGTAGAGATGGAAGGTTTCTAGGTCGCAATATGTTGGTTTGATTGTTGAGTTTGGTTGTAGGAATCACAGAAAGGCATGACCAATATAAGACAAGGATGAGCAAAGAGGAAGCTAGGCAGAGATGGATAACCAGAGAACATCAAAGCCATTGCCATGGAGTCAAGAAAGGATTTATTTGTAATCAATGTGCAAGCTTTCAATTAGGCTAGTCATCTAGAGCATTTGGATACAGCGATGATTGGTGGATAATATTAAGGATTAAAATGAAAAGGAGGAGAACCAACCAACTCGTTCATAGATCAAAGTCGCAGGTCTTTTAACTCTAGACCTCGCTGACAAAATCGAAGGCAATACAAGGGATCTTAGGAAAGGTTAACTTGTCGTGCAAGGATCCTAGTGGGATGTATTAACACTAATCCCGTTGTTCCCAAACCCTTCAAATAATCCTAATATAATATCCACATGGATTTACCCATCCATACATCGGGGAGAGAAGGAAATAACATCCACTACATCAAGTTAAATCAATCGAAATCAATATTCAGACATACATATAAGCAGTAAAAAAACATTGAGGCATGTGGAGAGTAGGAAATATAAAATCTATCAAGGGTGAATCCTATATTATACTTCGTTGCCTACCAAATAGAAATGAACGAAATGTAGCATGCAATGAGAGCAAGTCAATCACAAATATAGAGAAAGAGGCAAAACATCACCAGATGCTTTAGATCAGATCCTAAAGAAACATGCTTGTCATATTAAAAACAACACCAATCAAATCATAGCCCATAGTTTATAAACATTCAAAGAGAACGTATTCATTCCGCCTATCTTACAATATTACACAGAGAACTTGTCTCAAGAGGAACAATGTTTATGTCACTCGATATCTCATCAACAACCATTACAATACTTATGTGTTTATAGCAGAGTAATGGATCATAAGATCGACTGACAAAAGTGTGTGAACATTGCTAAATGTAACATTAAATACACAAATGAATGTAGGTCCGAGACCCATTTTCGTTTGAATGTTTTGAGATTAAATCTCTGTCACCTCTTTATGCATGGAGTGATATTCTTATATGATTTTGACATGAATGGGCTTTAGGCACCTCTTTGTTTACTAAAATAATCAAGTAGAGAAGTCTCTGGCTCATAAATGTTTCTTGATTTGTTTCTGAACCAGGTAAAGAAGGAAATTCTTCGTGGACATTCTCATCAGTATCAGACCTTCTGAGCAGATCCTCTCTGGTCTTCAAATCATTGCTTTTGCATTCTAAACCTTCATTAAAGGCTTAAGATCTCCATGCCTCTTACTTTCCGTTCTATACCTGGGACGTCCACGGCTTCAATTCCATCTCCGACGGTGTTAGCTCGTGTCTTAATGGTGATGGGAGACGCTGTGAGCTTGAAATCCTACCTTTCTTTAGTGCAACTCCCGCTACCGCTTCCTCTGACAATTCTATAGCGCCGGCCCCTCGAATTTAAACTCATTTTCCAAACCTCTCCATTAAGATGGTACGACCGGAATATGGATTTTTTCGCTCTAGCGACCCCGCAAAACAACCGTGAAGAAAACCATGAAGGTGAACAATCTGATGAGGTGGATGGAGGTAATGGACGCATTTAAGAGAGTATGTATTAAGAAATTACAGAGAAAATAGTGAGAACTTGTTCGTCAGTTGCGTAACATAGAGCGAAAATGCATGAAAAACATTAAAAACACAAATTTAAACGTATATACGCAAGAGAATGAGAGATCGTGATGTGGGGTGTACGTGGAGTGACGTGGCGGTCGTGTTCCCACTTCTCTGTCAACCATGGTGGAGCCGTAACTTGACCATCGACGGAGCTGAGATCGACGGCGGGGAGGGACAAACGGAGGCCAACCGACACAATGGACGGAGCAACGAAGGCGTGGTTCAGATGGACGACAACCGTTGGATGAAGGGTTTTGGATCTGACGCTCTTAGTACCTGCCACCCACCACCGACCGAAATATTTAATGCACGAAATGACAATGGGTTTGCCGTCGTACTCGCACACGCTGCCGGGCCACGAATGGAATCGGCTCCGGGGAAAACCGCCGACTCGCGAATGGTGGTGCGAATAAAATAAATGGGTGGTTTTTTGCAAACCACGTGGGGGTGGGGACCACCGGCGCGGTGAGCACCGTGGCCGTTTGATCCAAAGGAGCTAACGACGGTGAGATTATCAAAATCAAATCCAAGAAAACCTTTAAAAAACCCAAAAATGTGATTTATCAAAGGTTTTTATGGTTTTTTGGTTTAAAAAGTGTTGAGGGAGGTTTTTCCACCGAGCGCCATGGTTCTGGCGCCGGGTCTTATGGGAGAGAAAGGTGCTGAGGCTAATGGCGATGAATAGGCTCAATATATGCTTGTGAGCGGGTTTTTCAAGCCTTTGATGTAATTTGAGGTTATGGAGCAACGATAGAAGGACTAGTGTGTATTTGAATGAAATAAAGGTAAAAGGAGGATCCGATGGGGATTTGGGGGTCTATTGGGAAACGGAAGTTTGGCAGCTGACATGCAGGGCAATGAATGGCCCTTCGGAAAAGAGGCAAGATAGGATTTATACAAGGCAAACACTTAGAGACTTAAGGAGAATGGTTTTTCAAAGAAAGTGTATCCTCAAGGCCGAACAACTTATTCAGCCCTGCCTTGCTATTTCATAGGGGGGCTAACAAGAAGGAAAAGAGGGCTTATTCGAATTTTTCCTTTGTTGGCAAGGTATTCCTAAGGTCTCAACTTCTCCTTTAATGGCATCATGCAAGGTAATGGTCTTGGGTATATTTAACCAACCCATGCGCAGGTTCATCCAGTTTACCGATGAACATGTACACCCTCCTGTTTTGTTTATTTAGGAACCATACGTATAATCTCATAAACCTTATATATAAGACTCTACATTACCCGATGACTGCTTCAACTTTGCAAGGCTCATGAAAGGTGCTTCGGATCCTTTCGTCAAACCTCTCCACCAGCTTTTCTAGTAAACTCATAATAGGTAGTCACATTGGCAAGGCCTCAATGTTAACAAGCTATGGAACCACTAGTTGTGTGCTTCACCTCTAAAAGCAGCAAGTGCTAAAAATATTGATAGCTTCCATCTCAGTAATTGCCCAATCCTGAAAGTAGATAAGAATCACTTTTTCTGCACCGTGATTTGGCAGAACTTAGTAACACCCATCAAACTTGGGTAAAAATAATCTTCCCATAGAGTGATGTCGATCATGACTTCCGAGTGAATCCACCATCTCTATGTCAAGAATGGTCTTCTTTTTGTCCTTGAGGTGAAAAATCTTGAAACTCAAGTGGTCCTTGAATATCTTATTTTGAGACTCATATTCCAAAAATTATTCCTTAAGGGTTTCTTGTCTATAAAAAGTTGTCTTCATTCTCCATAAACATAAGAAAGTAGCCATAGTAGAGCATTGTGGAGCTGTGGTTATCTCCACTGTCATCATTCAATGGTGAGACACGCCAGAGCTTTCTCTAGATGAGACATCCCAGGAGAGACTTTGATCCTCACCCAATCTCATCTCTTTGATCTCTGTAATATCTCAAAATTTGAAATCTCCAAGCTAAATGTAATTAGACTTACTATCACTATGTAGGTGAATAAATGTATAGGGAGGCCCATTAGCCTCTTTGTAAGGATCAATAACACTCCTAATGTGAAAGGAGTAAGAATAATAGCTAATTTTAGCACCTTTGTGAAAAAATATAAGATCAAAGCGTATTTAGTCAATCTTTACCATGTCAACAAAGTTGTCTAGATACATTGAACTTCCTGATGGACACGTAGTTTTGGTGGAAGACAACTTGCATGTATTGATGGTACATATGGAGCAGACCCAATGTGAAGAGGTTCACTTGTTATATATGGAGGATATTTTGTTATTCATGATTTTCATTTTATCTTTGATCCCTGCTTCTACTAGACTTGGCTTCCTCTTGTTGTTTAAAGGTGGCCATGTTGCCGTTGAGCACAAGGCTCTCATGGATATCCCAACTCTTCCCTTAGAGTATATTGGGAGAGATTTTCTTGTATTTCTCCACATCCAGGCTGAGGCTGCCACCATTCTTCATTCCTAGCGTATTTTTGTGTTAATATTGTTGATTTGCAGGTTATAAAAGGGCTGTTAACACCACTTCCGAGTCCTGTTTCTCTCGCAGAAGGTGCCTTCTTCTGAGAGATAATCTAGAATATTTTTTAGCACATTTCATTCCAGAAAATGGTACCATTTCTCATCTCATAAACGCATTCCCTAAGTGTGTGAACTCATGGCCATTTTTCATATGAGTTGCCGCGCAAGGTTAAGACCCTTTGCTTCGAGCTAGGTTTCCTGGGAAAGGGGCTTTCAACCCTTCTCCCGGAAAGCTAGAGGAAGGGATTATCATCCCTATTTTGTATTATTTATTCAGATTATGTAATTTTTTACAGAATAGCATTTTTCTGGGAGTGAATATCTGTATCTTCTTTTGTACTTATAATTTCTACAAACACCTCATGGGTTGGCTTTATAATGCAATAAGGTGGGGTCGCATCACATTTTCTTGGTATATTGTTCCATGAGATCCAACCCATTTTTTATATCATTATATTATAGAAACCCCTCAAGGCACAAAGTTATTATTTTTTAGTCTTTTTTATCACTTCTGTTACTGTGGATTTGCTATTTTTGAGTTGATATGAAGCTGCAGAGGTCTCTGTTTAACATATTCAAAATGGATTTATTTATGATCCCCTTTTGTATGTGAGGGCCTAATATCATATTCTAAGGAAACAAGAATTATTTCACACATTAAAAATTCATATCTTCATAAATAACGTTTCAGGTCTTTTCTGATGCGATTTTCCCCACTGGGAATGTGTAGAAGTATTATTTTTCTCGTTGTTTCACTTATTTTGTGCTTGTGTGTTTTGACACATAATATGAGTCTATTTATCATTGAACATCCACTATTATTTTCATGTATTTCTGTAGTTCCAAATTTAGAATATATTAAGATATTCTTATTGTTGAGATTTTCTATTTTGGGATATTACAAAGGGTATCGCAGCATAGTCTGGTTGAGCCCCAGAAGAATCCAAGGAAATCTATCAAAGAGAAGATATGAAAAATAAGATCTCATTGTGTGGAGAAAGAAATGAAGATAGGCTTAAGCAGCTTCTTCTTCCCAAAATCTGTGGAGGCATCAATGAAGGATCTTAAGAAAATGAGGAGAGAGATGGAAGATCCAGAGTTTGGATCTAGGAGCTAGATATAGATTGGACATGATAGGTGTGAGCATGCCACACTTATTATACACAGTGCATTCAAATGCCCATATCTACTATGAAAGAGATGAAAGAAGAGGAAATGCCAAGGAGAGGAACTCTGGTAATTTTCTCGCAAGAGTATGAATCTCAACCAAAAGTTTAGAGATAATATTATTTTCTTCCAAAGATTTTTGCAGATCAGTGTGAGAGGGAGCAGTAAGCTGGACATGGACATATTTTCTGGAGATACCTTTGATGGATCCCCAACTTGTTCATCCAAAGCTTGGGTGGAGGAGTTGTATACTTATTTGCAAGACCACCAAGTTTCAAGATGAAGCCATCGTAGTCAAGTAGCCATACAATTTGAAGGTAAGGCCTATAAGCCGGTGAATGTTTTAGCTATTTTCATTGAAAAATTTTAATACTTCTTCTTTGCAAAGTTCACTAAGATATTGGTGTAAGTGCTTGATAACAACATGAGACAATCAAACCAATGAAACTTTGCATAATTTGGGAAGACCTACAAACTCAAAACCACTTTAGAAACCTATTGGAGGAGATCATATCTTGCATGATACCTCATAGAAAAGATCCTTGTTTCAACCCCTGGGAAAAAGAGGGCATGAAGGCTCCTTTGCAAAGAAGGATCCCCATGGCGTTGCCTCCTGTCTGATATTGGTGATACAAGAGAAGGAGAAGGCGTCATTTGCCACATCTAGAGCAGCACTAGTGCTTCATAGGAAGGAGGAGCACATGCTCCAACAAGAGTATACTCTCTTTTTCAATGCAATAATTTCCAGGGATATCACATATGGAAGGAAAAGTAAAATCAATGAGTATCATGACTTTGAGATGATATTTATGGAAGGAGGAGGTAGGGAGGGGAAGGACATCATCATTCCATGAGGAGCACACACCCCTATTCATTTCGTAGAGTTAGAGGCAAGGAGGAGGAAGACTTAGCTTACACTATGATGGCAAGGGCAAGGTTTCCAACCATATGAACAGTCTTCTTGCCATTGATGTCTCACTATATGGAGGCATTCCACCGGGAGGCCACCGTATCCGGAGTTGGTAAGAGAAGAGCCATTTGATTCACCACTTGGATTTTGAGAGGCAGATTTTGAGGGTGACTTTCGGCATGGTGGATGTCAAAGTAGTAGGCAGCAACATGGAGAGAGCTTCATGCGAGATCACCAGCCACAGTCCTGGGAGGATTGATCCATTGGAGGTCTCAACCTTAGTATATGCACAGTTGACCTTGGTGTTTGCATGATTCTTGATGACCCCGATGGAGATGATGATATATGGTACATAATATGGTCATCTATTCTATGGAAGAGTCTTCGACTAGAGTTTATAATCCGTTTATATCCACATGCAACCACGTGAGGACTTATTTTCCATGCATTTTAACGCATATATTTCCTTGGAAAGGATTTCATTTGGGAGGGCATCCAAGAGGACATGTTTCAAGATATGAGATGCATAGCCTGCATGATGATAGAGAGGAGGTCACATCCACTTCCTACTTTTGGAGGTGAGGGAGAATTTCCAGCTGAGCCATGTCACCAAGATCTCAAGCACATGATGGAGAATGTACAATTTCACTTTTTATGTTTCTACTTCTTTTCTTCATGGAGGAGCATGTTGTAACAAGGAGGATTTATTCTTTCATATTGTATAATAATGTACTTGAATCCATTTGTATAATTGAGATTGGCTATGTCATTGGTGGTTTGTGGTGGGCCACATGATTTTTGGTGTGCAACTATCACACCACTTTTGTACTTTCATGTTTATATCTTGTAAGATGATTGCGTAGCGAAAAAGTGGCTGAGAAGCACTTGTTTTTGTTTTATTCGTGCAGAAAGGATGCATTACATGGTTCTGTATGCACCGATCCATTGCTTTTCATGGCACAACTTGTTTCTATTGGTTTTGCCAGTGTATTCTGATATTTCTACGTTCATGGGGAGCTTTGTTTGAAAGTGATATGAGTTGAAGATGCCCATTGGGAGTATGATTCTCCCTATTTTTCATACATGTATGCTGTAGGTTGCGCACGGGTGAACACATTGCTGGGGTTTCCCTACATCTCTCTGTGGAGGAGCCATTTGGAGAACTTGATTTTTTCGAGGAGGCATGTCATGGTTTATTTGTTTGGGGTAGCTTAGGCCACTCTTGGAGTTCATGATATTTCAGCCCAACAGCAAATTTCCATACTTATCATAAATGTAGAGAGAAACCACTTTTAGTGGGAGGATCCACCCTCCATGCAGCCCCAACACACTGAGGAACTAGGTGGGTTGAGGATCTTTTTGAGCTAACTAGATTGGCTCATTTATTTGGATGTATAGCATGGGTGTAGTTTCATCTATTTGGAATAATATTCTTCATGTTCATCATCACTTGTTGTCTCCTTTGAGGAGGCCATTAGATAGCAAGGATGTTTCCACTTACACCTTCCACTTTCTATGATGTGAGCTATATGGTATTGCATGCTTGGGAGGAGACATTGAAGAACAAATTTGTAGCAGATAATTTTGAGTTAAAGGTGGGGGACTTAATGAGGAGGCCAAAATAAGAGGAGGGAGGATTTTTCTCATTATACAGTTTTCTTGAGGACAAGCAATATTTTTGGAGGGAGGACTTTAATATTCCAAAATTCTTAGCCTCCAAGCTAAATGGGAATATTATAGAGTTATTTTATCACTATGGTGTGAATAAATGGCTAGGAGGCCCATTAACATCTTTAAGACCAGATAACTCCTTTATAATGTGAAAGGAGTAAGAAATGCTGGGTGCCACTTGAGCGCCCTTGGGTGTGAAAAAGTGGGTTCATGTTGATTCAAATAACTTTGACCAAGTCAACAAAGCTATCTAGATACATTGAACCTCCTTGATGGACAAGCAGCAGTTTGGTGGAGCACAACTTGATATTGATGTACATATGGATGGGACCCAATGTGAAGAGGTTCACTTTCTATATATGGAGAGTATGGGTTTTTTATTCATGTTTTTGATTTTATCTTTTCATCTCTGTTCTATTTGACTGTATTTCCTCTTGCCGTTTAGCAGGCGTGTTGTTGAGCACAGGAGTTCTGAAGCAATCCCGCCTCTTCCCGAGAGGCCTCGAGCTTTTCCTATATTTTCCACATCTAGGTTTGAGGCCATGCACACAATTCTTCAAATTTTAATTATTATTTATGTAGCAGAATATTTCGAGTTAGCAGGTTGCGTGAGGTCAAGCACACCACTCAAATCGTTTCTCGCAGAAGGTGCCTTACTTCTCTTGAGAGATCAGCTAGGAATATTTTATGAGAAAATTTCATATTGGCATCGGCCAAATTATTTCTCATCTCCTCCAATGCATTCCTCAGAACCGCATCATTTTACAGATTTGCTGCAAAGAGAGCAGACCTCAGTTTTGGTGCTAGTTTCCTTAGGAAAGGCCAAACCTTCTCCTGAAAGTTGAGAAGTGATTCTCATCCCTATTTTGTATTATTGAGATATATTTCTAATTTTGTAGTAAATACTACATTTTCTCGAGCTAAATATTCAGATATGCTCTTTTGCACTTGTACTTTCATGAAACCCCGTTTGGTTGGCTTTATAATGCAATATGGGAGGTCGATCTTCATTTTCTTGGTATATTTTCCATTGAGTTACATATCCATGTTTTCTTATAATTATAATATATAGGAAACCTCAGAAAATAACATTGATATTTTCTTCGCCTTTTTCTCGTATCAATTTAAGTCATGGGATTTGCCTATTTTGAGTCAGATATGAAGCCGGACGTTTTGTTTAATATCAAAAGGGATTTATTTCTATATCTTTCTTATGTGAGGGAATAATATCATATTATAATGGAACCAAGCATTATTTCATTACTTAAAATGCAGATCTTCAGAATAACGCGCTTTCTATTTTCTACATTTTCCCCAATTAAATGTGTATAGTTTCTTTTTTCATTGTTTCACCATTTCTATAGTTTCTGTGTTTTTGACACATAATATGAGTCTATTTATCATTGAACATCCATTATTATGTTCAGTGTGTTTTTAACTCCAACTTTATAAAATCTTAATATAATTTTAGGCTATAGATTTTCCTATTTTGGGATATTACATCTAGCAAGATCTTGCATTATTTTTAGAAGGGTTTTTTCAAAAAACTCGATTACACCATTTTTTTATCATCTAACCCATTGTTATTAGATGGACCCAAGTAATAACATGTAAGACCAATTTTACCCTAAGTAAAATCGCATTCACTCATGGAAATAACTTAGTAAACCACCTTTGTTAAGTTGTTTATGGTATAAACAATGTGAAAACCCCATGAGGAAACATTAAATAAATCTATATTTGTTTGATTTTCCTCAAGGAATAATTAGTTAAACAACAGCTTTAATTAATATTCCTGGCTATATTTAACTCAAAACAAGGAAATTAATTAGATAAATCATTATTTATCTTATTATTTTCTAAGAATAATTATTTAACCTTATTTAAATAATATTATTTGTTAAATATGACTAAATCTCCCTTAAATAATTAAATAGATCATTATTTATTTGATATATCAACTATATCTCTTTAAATGATAAATAAAATGATTATTTATTTATTAGTTACCAACCACATCCTTAAATGATAAATAAATCATTTCTTTATTTATTATTTATAAATAAAGGGATTTAACCCAAGTCAAATTACTTTTCCCTCCAACAAATATAATAAAATATTCCACAAATGTTGGATCTTGATTTGCTAATAACATTTTAACTATGCACCAATATCTACACTAATCCAATATTTTTTTATAAATGTATGGGTTTTTCCATTCATTTGTTACCTTTTGTTGCCTAAAGATCACTTTTGGATCCGTACTTGTGGTATGAATATTGATCCACCATCATAGTCATATTTTGCTACCATTTTTGATGGAGCCTTCGTCCACCAGTCCGGCTACTCATCAACCAGCGCAGTGACCTCTAAGGGAAGTCCCCTTGTGACTCCCCGATGGCCCGCTTCCGACTTCCCCTTCCACGATCACCCCGCTCAACATTGTAGATCCTTTATTGCTTACTTTTCCGTCACCCTCAGGATGACGTGCATGTGAACATCTCTTCTCATGATGATGAATCAAGTAGCTTCACCATGTTAGGTGTGTTTCTTCCAAGATTCACCCTATCTTCTATTATGATGACGACATTATGGAAGTCGTCACCACCCCCCACTTATCTATCCCCCCTTACCTCGAACCCATACATTCGAACCGTATACACCTATGACTATTTACATTAACACCCAATGTTTGGGTAAGGGGCACCCATATTTGAGAGAGACTAGGAGAAGCAATTATCCACAACTCTCCCAATGTATCTGTCATGTCGAATCAAGTACCATTATTCTTCCACATTTAGAAGAACCTATAGAATCCTATATCACTTCAAATCGTCTCCTAGGAATGATACCCTCATCGCTTCCTTCATCTTACATAAAACAACCCAAATTCTTTCGACATTGTTGTTGACCACCCCGTGAGTTTTCCGGGAGAGCACCAGCTCATTATCTCCAAATCCTCTCTTTGGTGCTTGAGCACCATGTATACCAACCCAGAAACTTAAAGGCCATTTGATTCATATATGCAAGAGACTAAAAGAGATTGGTAATCCTCCATTCCCTTTCAAACCGTATAACCATAAGGAAAAAAAAAATGGCGCACCACATCATTAAAATGCATTTATTTGTTAGTAGAATCTGTCAAGTGTACGAAAAGACTCACTTAGCTACGCATAACTTATAGCCCTAACATCAAATATGGTTGCCAATATCTTCGCATCTGCCGTTAGTTGATCAAGACAAGTGCTGCAAAAACCAGACGATGCATAAAGAGACATTACAAGAAAAGTAAAGTTTTTCTCCATACATCCACAGACAAGACAAGAACAATTAAGAATTTTGTATTAAGGGCACCCTGAGAAAAAAAGAAGGTATTTCCAATTCTCCTCAATGGGATGGGTTCAAGAAGTCCTCAAGACTTCGCATCTAGCATTTCTCGCTCTTGTTGGTGTAGAAACCTGCATAAAGATAGAACCCAAAGGGAGCTCAATAAAGAAATAATGGAAATATGACAATGATAAAGGCTCAAAGTCGTACTCAAGAGTTTAGATCCGTAGTGATCTAATAGGCAACAAAGGTGAAGAATGGTAGGAAAAATTTCCTCATTTATAACAAAATATTGGGTCATTCTAGATCTTGGGTATTGATTAAAATAATATTAACTCAAATTTGTATTCACCTTTAGGAATATTTATTATATTTGTTGGAGGGAAAAAGTATTTGACTTGGGCTCAAATCCCTATTTGTGAATACAAATAAATAAATGATTTATTTAATTATTTAAGGAGGTATGAAATGATAATCAAATAAATAATGATTTATTTAATTATTTATGGGTGATTGAATAAGAAAGTAATGTATACTTAGTTATTTAAATAAGGTTTAACATTATTCCTATAAAATAATAAGATAAATAAAGTATTATCTTTGGTCTTTGATTTTTGGCCTTTTGTTAAACATGATCAAGAAAACTAAAATGTTTTATAGTTTGTTTGTTTATTTCCTTTTGGGGTTTCTCATAGACCATAAACAACCTAATAAATGTGTTTTATTAAGTTATTTTACATAAGGAAGGCAATTTTACTTAGGGTAAAATTGGTCTTACATGGTGTACTTGGGTCCATCTAATGATAGTAGGTTAGATGACCAAAAAATGGTAAATGGTTTGCCCTCAAAGATGTGCAAGTGTTAGGAGCAAATCGTATGACCACACGTTGTAAAGAACCTGGGACCACCAGACATCAAAGGGAAGTCGAGAGAGAAATGTGAGGTGACTGATGTGTCAAGAACTAGACTCGAGGAGACTAGGACTTATGTGTGCAACAAGCTCTCTTTTATGAGAGGGTACCTGCTAAAGGCGGCGGGGAGGCATACCTATGCCCGTCGAGACAAAGTACAAAAGAATAGTGTGTCCAAGAGAACAAGGACCAAACCATAAAGTACAACCGCATAAACATGAGCCTGATAGAAATACAATGAGGATCCCACATACATGCTGCCTGGGATAAATACGGACTTATACAATAATATATGAGTACATGAGATGTTAAATATGCACCCAAATTCCCCCGAAAATGGGGAAGGGTCAAGAAATTCGACTGTACATGCAGACCAAAGAGGTGATGCAAGCGCTAAGGCCGCATCATCAAATATATGGAGCTGCATCAAAGGCTGTAATGAAGAGGTCATTCTGCATGTGGGGTTACCACAGGGTCACCCCTCATGAGAGGGCCGAGACATCTCACACACACCCGTGAATCACTAAGAGCCGTCGTCGCATCACCGAACCATCAAGTATACGAATCCGATCATGCCGAAAGGAGCCGGAGCTGAGAAACAATCAATTCAAAGGGTAATGAGAAAGCCTCGTCGTATCCGAGGCACCGACAAGAGTGGAAGCCGGAACCAAGGTACACCTCCCTCTAGACCGGTTTCGGAATGAATGAGCTGATGTCGATGAAGGAGGTCCGCCATAAAGGTGAGGCAATGAGAGATTCTCAACTAAGGCACGAGAGAAAATAGCCAAGCGACCGACCGACTAATACCCATGATGATGATGAAATGGAGGGACCGAGTAGCGAATGGACGGCTTCCCTTGTTAGAGCATAAAGGGAAAAGAAATGAGCAGGCAGCCGACCGACACAATATCATGAGGGATAGGGACAAGACCGAAGGCCATAATGTGTGACACAAGAGAGGGATCAAGCAAATGAAGGACATAATTCATAGCGGGGAAGCAAAGGGCACCTTGATAGACTCCATGAATGCGACGATGACTCAACTGATACCAAAAACAAGGGCTACATCAAGGGTGCCGCTACATAGAAAAAGAGCCCATGGGGACCCGAAAACATGAGTACAAGATGATATCTCATGACGAAAATCGACACAAACAAAGACAATAAAAAGGGAGAAAGGGTGCCCGGGCACAAGTGTTGTAAGTGAGGAAATTCGATTTTGGGGAAGGTGAAGTGACCCATCGTGGACAAAATGCGTCCCGGTGAAGTGTCAAAGTACGAAATGAAAAGATGGGTTGCCATCTAGAAGAAAATAAAACATGCATTTCAAAAGAGGAAATGCTAAGGGTAATAATATTTCTTAAGATAGAGTGCATTACGAGGATTAGGAAGGGATTGCCTTCAAAGTCCTCTAAGAGGTATGCCCCTTACCGAGATCCTTACCGATGATGTAAGGGCCTAGCCATAATGAGTCGAACTTCCCATGACCAAGGACATCATGGGCCTGGTCATATACTAGAACAAGGTCGCTCGTGGAAAGTACGAGGTCGGAATTCTTCGTCATACCGAGCTTTGGTGCGTTTACCGGCCTATGGTTTTCAATGCAACACGACGGTCTCTGAGGCATGCTCAAGCATGATAAGTCGTTGTTCTAAAGTTGGGTGTGTCGTGAGAAGTCTAACGACTCAGATTCAGAAGGGATTTACACTCGATCGGTAAGACCGCTCCTTCTCCAAAAACGAGGTGGAAAGGAGTAAACCCGGCGGGCGGTTTTAACATAAGTTCGATAGGCCCACAAAGCAAAAGAGCATAAGATGCCAAGCGTTGGTTTTGTGCTTATTCACCGTTCCTCTCGTGCTGAAGCATGGTCTCGAGGATTTTGTCGATCGATTCAACTTGGCCATTACCTTGGGGGTAATAGATGAGGAAGGCTGGCACAAACCCAATAGTGAGGATAGCTCACTAAGTATCTCATTCTCTAACACAACCTCAGGGTTTGAACTGTTTACTTTTGGAAATCGAATCGAGCGATAACATGATTAAAGAAAAGAGATTTTGAGGTCACGTGTTGTTGGGAATTTCCAGAGAAGCCTCGGCCCATTTTGTGAGTCAGGTCAACCGCCACGATGATATATTTATGGTTACCAAGTGGATGGCGGGCGACACTCCATAAAGTCATGGACCATTACAAAAGGGACCCGCTTGAGATGATGATGGAGGGAGCCGGGGGAGCTCGTGCTCTTAGGGCCAAAATTCTGCGTTTGAGTAGTGTTTGACCGCTCAATGCAATCACCGAAGAGGGAAGGCCAAAAATACCCAACATGCGCATGACTTTCTCGAGCAAGAGGGCAGGCCTGAGAGGCGGCCACCGCAAGCGCCGCGGCGGCGGTGACTGAGACCCGTTCGCCCCGCCGTGTGTGAGACAATGACGAAGGACAATATCTATGTCAGCGGGGCGATAGAGGGTCAGCCACCGATAAGAAGGTAGCGAGGGGGCCTGGTGTCGGATACATTGTCGAGCGTCACGATCAAGGTGAAGGGCGAACTTTGGGTTCGCACGTAAGTGAGAATATCGCCGTACCAAGGATCACGTCCAAGTAATGGCGGACAAGTGCTCGTCAGGAAAATCATCACAATCGGTATCCCACGCCCAGCAGTGCACCAAATGAGTTCAGCGAGGGCTAAACCTTTCTTTACTTTTTTGGTGCATGTGCACCCGAGGTTGAATTCTTGAAGGATGACGACCCAAATGGGCATACTTCCCGTGAGGATGTGCGGAAGTACTAATAGAAAAGCCATGGGGTTGGAATTAGTCAACCTTGTGGAACGCTGAGGATGTGGGTCAGACGAAGTTGATCGAGAACATGACATCCGTGCTATTTTTCTCTTCATGTGATAGGAACAACTACTTGTCTTTATCACTTTAGTGAAAGATCACATGCCTGATAATTACTACAGACTCTGGATAAGAACTCCAAATAATCGAATAGGTGGAAGTGGAGATGTACAGATAAAGTCCCTATAAAATTCGGGAGGGCTGGACGAAGTGGAGCTGATGTGAGAGCCTACTTGAGGGCGTCAAACACCTATGAGCATAGGTATCCCATACAAATGGACATTAGATCTGAGGAGTCTAAGGAACCCATGTGCGGTGGTGGCATAGTCAGAATGAACCATCGAAGAAATGTCTTGGCCTTGAGACTTTGTAGGCCGGCGTAAGGTACGCGGGATGGGAAGTTCAAGAATGGCTTGGAATTTTAACGGGTCAAGAGTGATACCGTCTTTGGATACAATGAAGCCTAGGAGACTGGCCGGGCAAGAACAATGTAAGACACATTTCAACGGGTTAAGGCGGATATTATACTTGGTACATCTAGGAAGATCTGCAGCAACATCATGGAGGTGTTGCGCCCGATGTTTAGAACGTGCGTGAGGTCGTCTAAATAAGCAAGGATAATATGAGCTAAGTCATGAAACAATAAGACATGGCCCATTGAAAAGTGGTTTCTACAAGTGTAAGGCCGAAAGGCATGACCCGATAAGAAAAAGTTCCCACGAACTCGATGAACGCGTTCTGTTGATCGCCAGGATCATAACGATTTGGTTGTATCCGAGAAACCATCCATAAAGGATAGAACCTCATGCCCTGTGATTCGTCAATGATTGGTCAATGAACGATGTGGAAGCTTTGGGACAAGCTTTGTCTGCCGTGAAGTCCGTGGCAGACACTGAGTGGTGCCTCTTGTTTCGAGGACAAGAATCAGTCACACTCCAAGTGGTATTCAAAGGTAAATGGGAATCATCATGCTTGAGCTTATCGATTTCGGCTTTGATAGCATCACGTCCGGAAGGATTAATGGACCCCAACTTCTTTGACGACCTGGTTGGCACTGCTGCGGTCGATATGATGTTCTGGGATTACGATGTGGGCTTCAGTCCTGTGCATTTCTGAGTAGGACTCAGGCGAAAAACATCGCGGAATTATTTGAAAGCTTAAAGGTAAGCTTCAATTTCTTCCGGTGCATTGGGCGCCTCAAGGTGACATATCTTCTTCGATTCTCGGTTCGAATCGAAATGTCAATTTGATTTGCAGGGAGAGATATTGGCCATGTTTCCTTCTTTGAAAGCATCAGTGTAGGGATGGGATTTTGAACCCGCCGATCGCATGGGGATGAATTTTTTGTCGAGCGTGATAGCCATCATGGGATCAAGCGGGAGGAAGTATGCGTCATGGTGGCATCATCCCGTGGAAAGTCGTAGGGTCATGGCTTCCATAACGTTCTCTGATCGGAAGATGGGAAGACCGATAAGCGTGGGGTCACCCGATGATATAGCAATACTCCGATCGGGGTCGGGCTTGTGAAAAAGGGCTCATATGGGCAACGCTTGCATCTCAAGGTCGACTGAGGTGGAGCCGAGAGTGTTCGTTGCAGGAGGTTAGGCGGAATCAAGCTCTCAAGGATGACGATAGGTAAAATATGGTGGATGAAGGTTCAGTTGTTTCAACGGCTGGAGGGGGAATGTGGATGGGAGTAGGAAGATCCTCTTAGTCCCCCGGGGTAGAGCTCGCAATCGAGTGAGAAGGTATCGTGTCATGCGTAGCCTTGAATTGGTGGTACGTGGCTAAGGAGGAACGATACGCGTCAAAGCGGGGACAGAGGTGGGTGTAATGGCCATGGAAATCGCACAAAGCACAAGGGTGATTTGTGCGCAAGGTTTTGAGTTTCGGGATAGAATCAGGGATAGTGACGTAGACTTTAGGGAGATCAGATTCCGGAAACATCTTGTTGATCAGGGCCTTGAGATGTGGCAATTCAGGACACGTATGGGTGGCGTGACCGACAATATCGCACAAAGCGCACTGGATAGCGCGCTTTGGCGGTCGAGGAGGGGGAGGGTTTGTCGGGGCGGTTTGGTCCTTATTCGTTGTTGTGTCAGCTTTGCCCCCTTTTTGTGATACCTTCGCAATAGGAGATGGTGCTGGCAGAGGTGTGTGAGGCACCATGGTAGCAGGAGAAGTGAGGGGGACCGGTTGAACCGGGGTCAAGGCAAGGTAGGGTTTGCGGTGACCAGGTGGGGTAGTGGCTGGAGGGTCAAGGTACCAGACAAGTATACCCAGGGTCAGGTTGGGAAGAGAGAGGGTAGCCATAACAGGTATTGAGTACACTCCAGGGGGGGGAATGAAGAACGGTATCTGACCGGAGGGGTAATGGCCGAGCAGAATGGCTCCTAGGTGGTTAAGGCTGGGAGGAACCGATCCAGAAGGATAGGGGGGTTCAGGGATACCAGCTGTAGGAGAAGGGACAGAAGGAGGAGGTCCGGCTGGCTGAGATGAATGACTAGGAGTGGGTTGTGATGGGCAAGGGTGAGTCTAAGGTTGCTGACTAGCCGAAGCGGGTCGCTTAAGGGCAGCCCGAGACGATTGCATCATGCAAACATTCGATAAGCTGGGATCAGAGATATGAGGAGGAGGG
The DNA here is from genome assembly GCA_034641835.2 of Pinus albicaulis. NCBI lineage: Eukaryota > Viridiplantae > Streptophyta > Pinopsida > Pinales > Pinaceae > Pinus > Pinus albicaulis. Next base: position 1,203,864,632 of record CM076577.1, read on the forward strand.
AGACCAGGGAAGGTTCCAAGTAGGGAGGAGTCTTTGTAGACACCGGGGGAGACACTGGTCAAGGAATCGACGGTTTTCTTATTGGCTACAGAAGAGATGGTCGTCTCTAGGGAGGTCTGAGACGGTGACTCATGATAACTCAACTGGTCGATGGTGACTATCTTTCCATTGTGAGGAAAAGACATCTTGCGAAAAACCACGAATGGGACAGTAGACATGGCATAGGTGTAGCTTCGCCCCAATAGAATGTTGTAGTCTAGAGGGGTGTCGATGACTTAGACGTCAACGCGAACAATCTTTCCTGCAAGGGTGATAGGACAATTACGGAAAAGGCCAATGGGCTGGGAGGCATGGCCGTCCCACGCTCAAAGGGTGATTGTGGAAGGGGCCAACTCAGGAGATCCGAGTTGCTTCCAAACCGAAGCAGACATCACACAGGTGGATGCCCCCTCATCAATTATACTCCGAGAAATGTTGGCATTCCGGATTTTGACTGGGATTTGGAAGGCGACAGAAGCAGGAAGAGGAGGATGCTCTGATTGATGGGCGTCGAAAACAATCATTTGGTCATCGGCAGGATCTACAGCACCCACGGAAGATAGCAGAGCCTTCTTTTGGGAAGGGCACGACTAGAGGAGTTCCAATGTGGAAATGGAAGCAGGAGATTGCGCCAAATCATCTACTATGCTATATGAATGAGTAGCTCGACCAGAATCAACATTTCGACGTAATGGTCCCTTAGGAATCTTGGTATGAACCTCAACTTTGGGTTGAGGGATATGTAAGGGACCATTGGATGTTGAAAGAGGCTCTATAGAACCTGAAGAAGGGGACTCGGGGGCAGACTGAGCAGGAGGCTTGGGGTACTGGTGAGACCGAGTTTGAAGGTGAAGGTCGACGGTTGGGGATGGATCAGAGTTCATCATGAGGATCTGGTAATCAGAGGAACTAGAAGGGGAAGGTCTAGTGGCGACCTGTCTATCAGGTGGTTGGGTAGCCACGAATCCTTGCTGGGGGAAAGGATTGGTAAACGCAGCTAGTTGGGTAGTGCCCACATTAGGGGGAGTATGAGGGGAGGCATGTTGTCCTCGCAATGTGGTTTGGGACTCCCACATCTGCCGCATCTGTGGTAAGAGGGGACAATCGTGGGTGTAATGACCATAAACACTGCAACATGAACAAGGCTTATTGGTGCGAAGAGGCCTGTCCGGCTTGGGCTGAGTGCCCTGTTGTTGGTTAGCAGTGTTAGAGTCAGTACCTTGAGGATTGGGTCCACACATACTAGGGGCAGATTGATTTGGATTGCCTCTCTACCTTCTTTGAGAAGGGGGATTAGTCGCGCCCTGCTGTGCAAATACTTGCCCTGGAGGGGGATGTAGGTACTATGGCGGGGGTGGAGGAGGCAAGGGAGGTGGAAATGCATATGATGGAGGAGCTGGTGCACCAGGCTGCAGATAAGGATAATGGTTAGGTTTGGCAACATTGAGGTAAGCAGGAGGTTGGGCGAAAGGATGAGGCATCCCATATACTAGATACATGCTACCTGGAGGGAGAAAAGTGCTAGAGGTGTTGGCCCCTCCCGAAGGGAGACCATAGCCCATAGGAGGTTGAGCATACAGATGAGAAAGGGCTCCAACGATACCGTCGGCGGAATGAGATGCCCCCAGGGCATTAGCACCACCGGGCCTGGGAAGGTCAGGATGGACGGTATAAACATAACCAGACTGAGTGTAGATCAGGTCATATTTCAAGGCTACTTGGAGGGCGGCTTCTTCGGTTTGAGGGAAATGGGAGGCGACATCTTTGCCAATGGGAGGTAAGAGAGTGCGAAGGAACCAGTCCATATAAACCCGATCTTCGAAGGGGGGAGCTCGACATAAGCTTCATCTTCTACGCCATTCCTGGACATGAGTGGAAAGGTGGGTCGAAGAGGTTTACTTGAAAGAAGTCAAAAGCTCTGTACCAGTATCCTATCGGAGAGGGAGCTGGAAATAGGATAAAAAGGCTTGGGCAATGGTCGCAAAGGTGGTATGGGAAGAGGTGGCTTGGTCAACATACCATTTAGAAGCTTCGCTGGTAAGCGTGCGTTGGAACAACTGAAGACGGATGGAATCATCGTAATGGAATTGGAGGAACACCACATGTGGAAAGATCGGACATGGTTGGTTGGATCGTCTCTAGCAAGGCCTTTGAACTTAGGGATGTGGGAGGGGAGCTTGGTTGGCATAGCAGGCCAACCAACATCGTGGTGGATAGGGTCATTGATCAACTGATTGAAATCGAGGAGGCGGAGGCCTGCCATGTAAGGGAGCAAAGGTGCAGCCGAGGTAGTTCCTGTGGTGGTTCCGCTACTAGTAGTCCCGACATTAGGGCCAGGATTACTGCTAGCATTAGGCCCTGGACCAGACATAGTGAAGGTGACAGGGGGAGAACCAGAAGTAAAAGGAGAACCCAATGAATCAGAAGAGGAGTCGGAGGGCGGACTCGGAGGAGGACTAACTCGATGACGGCGGGAAGGAGTAGGTCGACCGACCGGAAACTGAGGGTGAAGGTCAAGAAGTCTCCAGGATGTGCGCTTTGGGGGCGCAATGGTGACAACACAAACATGGCACGAGGGGAAGAAGAACGACCGACAAAGGCAGGGAGGTGCAGAATCAAGTGATTACAATGTCGAAACAAGGGCAGAAAGGTGCAGTGTCAATTGATTTTAAAGTCTTTGCCTGGCAGTGTAAACCAGGCTCTTCTTCTCTTAGGGTGACTGTGTGGCGTGCGTTAATTTTAATTTTTAAACCCTTTTCGTTTTGAGAACAAGAGAAAAAGTGTGCTGCGTAACTAAAAATATTGCTGCAAAAAATAGTATATAATGCTAAAATAACAGAACATTAACAGCTACTAGTGCATCGATCCAACCCAAGAAGGCGAGTCTCTCAAAAATAATCTAAAAGAGGGAAAAAATCTATTCAAAACACACTAAAAAGAGGCCAATAGATCTAGGTTGAAAAGGGACAGGGATCTAAAGGAGAAATCTGCTGAAAAGAGGTGCAGATCACAGCCAAGAGGCAAAGGCAAGGTGGCTGGAAAAAAGGAGGAAATCAACAAAAAGCAGAAGGGGAAAGGAGGAGGCCCTAAAGGTAGATCCAAACAAATCTTCAGGAGGTGATTTGAAATGGAGGAGATCTAATTAAAAGGGATCTGAAAAGGAGGTACCAGATCTGGAAAAGGGGTGATTGAAACTCTGAAAACAGACACCTGAAACAGTTAAAACTCTTCCACCAAAAGTGGAGGGTACTGAAGCCCTAAGGGGCTATGTTTCCACTTAGATGAGCAAAAAAATCAGAAATAGGTCGAAACGGGCTGAGACAGAGGCTGGAAAACCCTGACAGAAGCTTGAGAAAAACCCAGAAAAATTGCAGAAAAAGAGAAAAAAAATTGGCAGGTCGCAGGTTCTGACCTGTTTTCTGTGCAGGTCGTAGATACTGGGCTGAAAAGTGCGACCTGGAGGTCCAGGTCGCAGGTTTTGGTCTGAAAAGTGTGATCTGAAGCTCCGGGTGTCCCGGCGACAGATTTCCGACAAAGTTGTTGTCTCAGTTGCGGCTGATGTCTGTCACCTACGCAATAGGGCCAGAAACATGTGGAAGTTAGAAATTTTAATGTTTTAGGGTTTTATAGGTGAAAAACCACATGAAAATAGGAAAAAAAAAAAGCTGAAAAGAAACCCTAGGGTTTGAAGTAGCTGGATATGCAGGAATATGAAAAACAACAGCGGTCGTAATTGAAAACCCGTGTGGAGTCGCCAATTGTTAGTATGAATCTTTTGTCGAAGTGTACGAAAAAATACCACTTTAGCTATGCATAACTTATAGCCCTAACATGAAATATGGCTGCCAATATCTTCAGATCTGCAGTTAGTTGATCAAGACAAGTGCTGCAAAAAACCAGATCTATGCATAAAGAGACATTAAGCAGTAAAAGTAAGGTTTTTCTCCATACATCCAATAGACAAGACAAGAACAATTTTTTGAAAGAATTTTTGTATTAAGGGCACCTAGGAGGAAAACAAGAAGGTTTTTCCAATTCTCCTCAATGGGATGGGTTCTTGGAAGTCCTCGGCACTTCAGATCTAGCATTTCTCTCTCTTGTTGGTGTAGAAAACCCAGACAAAGATAGAACTCAAAGGGAGCTCACACAACAAATAATGGAAAATATGACAATGATAAAGGCTCAAAGTCAGACCAAGAGTTTAGATCCAGAGTGATCTAATAGGCAACAAAAGGTGAGGAATGGTAGGAAAAACCCTCCTATTTATAACAAAATATTGGGTCATTCTAGATCTTGGTGCATGATTAAAATAATGTTAAACAAATCTAGATCCACCTTTTATGGAATATTTTATTATATTTGTTGGAGGGAAAAAGTATTTGACTTGGGTCAAATCCCTTTATTTGTGAATAATAAATAAATAAATGATTTATTTATTATTTTAAGGAAGTGGTTGAAAGATAATCGAATAAATAATGATTTATTTAATTATTTATGGGTGATTTAGTCATATTTAACAAGGAATATTATTTAAATAAGATTTAAATAATTATTCCTAGAAAATAATAAGATAAATAAAGATTTATCTAATTAATTTCTTTGTTTTGGGTTAAACATGACCAGGAAAATCAAACAAATATAGGTTTCTTTAATATTTCCTTTTGGGGTTTCCTGTTTAGACCATAAACAACCTAATAAATGTGTTTTATTAAGTTATTTTACATAGTGAAGGCAATTTCACTTAGGGTAAAATTGGTCTTACATGGTGTACTTGGGTCCATCTAATGATAGTAGGTTAGATGACCAAAAAATGGTGTAACATTTATATTCCCCTTTTTCTAAATACATTTTGGCATGAACACAACATGCTTGAGGGCACCTATGCCCCTCAACCATAAAAATCCCAGATCTCAGCCAAAAACATCATTGAAACCCCCTTTCTCTAACAGGTCACACTTTTTAGGACATTTCCCAGGACAGGTCGTAGTTTTCTGCCCAGTACCTGCTACCCAGGTCGCAGAACAAACCCCAAAAAGTGCGACTTGGCCTGTTCATGAGCTATGGGTACCTAAACTGAAGTTTCAATCCACTGAAATGAAAGAGTAGGATTAGGCCTCTTACCTACAACTCACAGATCTCAATTCCAACAATCGATTTGTCTACTACGATCACTGCAAGATTTAGGGCCTTCTCTCCTCACTACATTCACCACAACTCCAAATTAAAATGAGTGAATTTGGAGGGAAAATGCCTTATTAAAAGAAAACACATAAATTTTCTTTCGCCTTCTGCGACCAAACCATAGCTCAGTTTGAAAAACTATCTGTACCGTTAGAAAGCTCTCGTCGAGCCCTCAAATGGGTATCTATTAGCTTTTATTGATTTGATACTTCACCAGGACACATTTTGTTCAAGAATTTTCACTTCACCCCTCCTCAAAATCGAATTTCTTCACTTGCGACACTTTTACTAGGGGCACCACTTTTCCTCCATACTTTTCCACGCTTATGTTGACTTTCTTCATGAGTTACCATCCTGTACTCATGTTTTTATGGTCCCCATTAGACCTTTTCTGTGTGGCAGCACCATCGATTCACCCTTGTTTAGACCATCCGAGCTGAGTCATCATTACATTCATGGAGTCTATCTCGAGTCCCTTTGCATCCCGCTATATTCCTCCATCCTTCATTTATTGGTCCCTCTCTCGTGTCGCACATTATGGCCTTTAGTCTCACTCTCCCCTATCCCACATGATGTTGTGTCAGTTACTTCTAGGTCATCCATGACCTTTATGCTCTAACAAGGGAAGTCTTCCATTCGCTACTCAGTACCTCCCATTTCATCATCATTATTGGTGTCAGTTTGTTAGTCGCTCTACTATTTTCTCTTGTGCCTTAGTTTAGGATTCCTTATTGCCTCACCTATGGTGGACCTCCTTCTGTCGACATCAGCTCATTCATTCCAGAAGACAGGTCTAGAGGGCGGTGTACCTTGGTTCCATATTCAACTCTTGTTCGATGCCCCATATCAGGCAAAGGGACCCCTTATTTCCATTTGACTTGATTTTTTCTCAACTCTAGCTCCTTTCAGCATGATCAAGATCCGTATACTTGATGCTTCAGTGATGTAGCAGCTGATATCTGTGATTCTCGGGTGTATTAGCCACCTATAAAATTTGTCATACCAAATGGTGGCTAAATGATTTTGGAGCCTTCAAGGGACATATTTTATTGCAAAAAAGTGTTGGCTCTTGAAGACTCTTAAAGGCCTCATGCCTCTGTCCAAAATATTCATTTGTTGTTTCCATTTTATACTCTGAGAATTCTACTAAATTCCAAAGAGAAAAAATTGCTGCAAAAACCATCATTTTCCCCTTCTCCCACTCACAACTAACCTTCATTTTCTCTCCCTTTTCCCCATAAATTTCCTCTATTTTTCATGTTTTCCTTTCATGAAAATCACCCTTCCATAGTTGAAAACTCATTTTTTAACTATTTCGAACGCCCGATTCCTTTGAAAACCATGCAAAACTCATAAAAAACACAAGTCTTTATTATGGACTTTAGCCCCTTTGGCTAAGCCCCCTAACCACTTCCCCCACATGCCTACACCAGGAAACCAGGTGCCAAGCCCCTCCCAGCGCTTATCGCATCGCACAATTTCAAACAGCGCAAGTATTTTTCCATAGACCAAAAGTTCCGATGCGATTAGCTTTGCATCATATAAATCCCGATGCGATCAGCTCCCTTTGATATAACTCCAGATCTCATGTTTCTTTTGAAAAAACCAAGAATTATTACCCTGAGCGCTAATCACATCGGAAATATCCAAATGCATGAAACTTGTGTTCTATTCAAAAGTTCCAATTTCGATCATGCTTTGGATTGAAAAACCCCAATGTGATTAAATCCTTTGTATTATAAAAACTCCCGATCGCATCATTTTATATATATATATCTTGTGGGCCTGCCTCCGACGCTTAATACCTTCTAAAATTTCTTCCCCGATCCGCCTTTCCCTTTGTAAAATGAAAAACCCACTTTTCCAAAGTTTAAACTTAAAAAACCCAAAGCACGTGTTTTAATATAAAAATGGGTAGATTAAAAAGACCGATCGCGCAATCGCAATCGGAGTTTCCACAATGGTTAGATTGAAAGACCCGCATCAAAGTTCTGATGCGATTAGGTCTTACGTGTTAAAAATTCCCCCGCCCCCGTTTCATATGACTTATGCCCAGGATCGAGTGTCGAAGTCCCAAGCGCTGGATCACATCGCAATTTTCCAATGGGTAGATTAAAAAGACCGGGCCCGATGGCCCGATTGCGATTGGCCCCTTTTGTTTTAAAACGCCCTGGGCATATAACGTTGCATAAAGTCCAAATGCCCTGCAGTCGGGCGCCTATCATATATGTATATCCCGATCCTATAAAAACCTTTGTTTTGGTTGAAAACTTTGGTTTCATAAGTTATAAAGTTTTTTCCACTGGTCCACTCTAGAACTAATCCCCGCCGTTGAATCGAACGCCGTCAGTGTTAATAGCCTCGTCGCATTGGTGATTTCGGTCGCATTGCCTTATTCTAACCTCAGATTCGACTCCCACTGATTCATTCTCCACCGGTGATCTCATTCTTGGATAACGACCACCGTGATCGCCTCGGCGCTCGTCAGCAATCGCATCGGAGTTTTTCCATTGCACCCCCTTTTTCCTCCACGCACCGATTGTGATATCTCGATTACGTCTGGGTGCTTTGTCGTGTCCCGAGATCCAACGCCTCTCCTCTCCTTTTGACCGGTTTGACCTATTTTGGCGGGATTTTAATTATTTTGTGTTTTGGGTGTTTTTAATGGTTTTCCATTGTATAATGAAAGAAAGAGTGAAGGCGGGAAAACACGTTCCGTTACTGTTTGTGTAAAAGCAGTACTTAAGCTCTATTCACTATTTGTCGATGCTCTATGATAATTGATACCTTTAAGGCCCATCGCGGCTCTACACATTGACAAGACACTGTGATTCAAAATCGCATTTAAAAAGAGTATCAGTGATTGAAGAACAGAACGCAGCAGAGATGAAGATTGAAGACAGATTTAGGGAATTATGGCTTAAAATAATTATCAAAAGTTTTATTTCCTGGATTCAAACACAGTCAAAAGAAATCATAAGTGTTTAAACTGACAAAAAGGTTTCCTCCACCTTCATTTAAGGTGAATTGATTCCTCATCTACTACAAGAGCCACCTGTTGCCTCAAACCATTCAAAACAGAGGCCGACGTTATTGATTGAAGAAATATCTGCCTCCAGCGCTGCCAGGAAGTTAATTCTACCACAGGAAGCTTATGCAACAAAATATCTTCAGGATTACTCCACATTATGTAGAGCCTGGAAGTCAACAAAGCTCCTACCGAGTTTAAATATTAATTTTAAAACAGTTAATACAGAACCAGCTGTAAACTTCTTCATCGAGCCCCTCAAAAGGCCAAGAAGGCTTGAATCTGTATTAATTGCCTTGAGAGATATTTTATCGGATCTCACCTCCTCTTCCTTCTATAAATACTTTTGTGGAAGATGAGAAATTGTTGGTTATTGTTTGATCACAAGTTGTAATACTGAAACTCTTTGAAGTAAATATAAAAATGCAGTGAAGTTGAAGAACAAATTAAGTCTTGGAGAGATCTTGATGATATTTATTTGCATGCTTTGCTACGACAAGGCTCTGTCATTGGATCCACCGAGCTTAATTTGGTGGTGAAGTGATACAAAGCTATCTTATGTTTTCCCTGTTTTCATTATGTTCCATAATTTCTCACTACAGTAGGATAGAAAGTATTAGGCTAAGAAATGACTCCTGGAAGCACCTTAGACCTGTTCATCCTTCACTGTTTCATGTTTTCTTCTGCTGAAGTATTTTAGAGTCTTAAATCTCTCTCTTTAATCTCCATGCTTGTTTATTTCCTTAATAGTTCGAACAGTTGGTTTCAGCATGATTTATGGTTCTCCCTGCTTGTCTGCTGCCACTTAAAAATTGTTATTGAAGTCTCCATTTGAAGTTCTTTGCTTACAGTGAATCAAAGAGGTCGATTTTGATCTTGCCCTTTGTCTTTGCTTAAAAATTTGGCTGAAAGGTCGTTATAATTATGATCATAGATGTATTAGGCGTTCCCTCTTCTATGACTACAATTATCAGTGAATCTTTTATGTTTTCTAATTCATTTGAAATAAAATCTTTGAGGAAATAGGGCGTTCCTCGAATATTAGATTTTCATTTTAAAAGTTGTTTTGAAATCATTATTTGCTTAAAGGTGTGATTTGTAGAATTTATGGTTAGCCCTGTCTATCAAAGAGCTCTTTATTGTTCAAATTATGCTTTTGAATTCCCTTTGTTGAGAATTAAACCTCTCTTTCCAAATCATTAATGTTCATCTCATTCCAAAAAACAAAAGGATCCCGTGGCCAAGTTAGATTTTCCCTTTGATACCCCATATCCATTGATGAGTTTTTTATGACCTCTTCTTGACTCCATTACCCAATAAACCAGATGTTTATCCATTTTGTGTATCTTTCCTAGACCTTTCATGTTCTGCTGTATCAATTCAACCCAACCAAAAAAATAAACACCTGCACTTAATAACTAGTCTAAAAACAATACTCAAAGCACACAAGATAAACCTTTGCAAACAAACTTTTGAGAGATCCCTCTCTGAGAACAGGAGGACTAGATCCTGTAACTCTAAAGATTGGTTCTGATGTTGCCTTGTCTTTTGATTTGCCAAACTATCAAAACACGGGACACCAACATAATGGAAATCACGGTGGGACCATTCTGAGTCAGTGACAATATAAGTACCCCTTAGGACTCCAGAAATCCCTTATTTTCAAAGACTATCCAGTGATTATAATCCACCTCATCGCCACCGACATAATGGCGATCACGGTGGGACACTGAGTAAAATATTCAGAAAAAAAAACACTCACTGTCTAGCATAACATAAGTAACCTTCTTCAAGCACTACCAAGCATAATGGTAATCATGATAGGACCTTTGAATTAGTGACAAAATAAGTAACCCTTAGGATTCTCATAAAGCCTTGTCAAACCTTGAATATTTCAGTTACCAAGCCATAAGAGTAAACTCTGTACGTTTTGACACCCTAGCTAAGTGTTAAATCAGACTTAGAACACTCTCTTAACCTATAAGACCAAAATAACTCAGAAAAACCCAAAACATTTCAGTTTGGCTTCATAATAAACTTGGTGGTGGACCATAAAACCTTTACCTCCAAAAGAGCTAAAAATTCCCACCTAGCGACTCCACAATCCTAAAAACAGACCTTAAGACTCCACTGGGAAGACCCCAAGTCTTAATAGCATCTTACAAACTTAGCTAGAAGGCTTTGAGATTAAAATTTTCCTTCTTCTGAAAAGATCAGTTAGCCTATCTAAGATTTTCATATTTGGTTAAGCTTTTCTTTTTAACTGGGTCTGAAACACATAGCATAGTGGCTCCTAGGAAGATTCATACTAGAGCCTGCCCTGACCCAAACCCACCGAGAATAGTTGACAACCCTGAAAGTATCCTTAGGAAGTCTCCTAAGATAAAATTATCAACTATTTTCAGATCACCCTTGAGAGCTAATTCAGTTCCTGAAAATCTTTCAGCTCTACAACAATCTCAAGTTGACTTAGTAAATCCTTTTAGAACTAGGTCTCTTGGTGATTTAGATCAGTTAGATTCTGAGTCTTCACTATCATCTCCTGAAACAAGTGAACCTCTTGGTAGCAGAGAAACAACACCTCCTGACTTACATTTTCTTCACAACTTAGGTGTCTCTCATCCAAGATCATCTCAGCGGTCTATTCCTAGTCCATCCACTTCTGCTCACCCTTCATCCACTGTTCAAACCACTTCACCTCAGCCCATTGTTCCTATTATAAATCCACCCCCACCACCTATCATGGCAGCATGTTATGCTCCCCTAGTCCTTCCTGTACCATTAGTTAATCTTCCACAGGACTATCAGTCCAAAATTCGATTATATGATGCTAACAATGCTATAACTGCATCACAACATGTAGATAAAATGAATGACTACTTTGACAGAAATGAAATTGATGATGATTCTGTCAAGCTTAGGTTATTTTCTCAGAGCCTAGGGGGAGAAGTAAGAAAATGGTTTAAAGGTTTAGCCCCCCATAGTATTAATGATCTCCAAGGCTTCCACCAAACGTTCTTAAACAAATGGGAAGTAAAGAAAAACCCTCTCCAAGTCCTTTCCGACTACAAGAACCTCCATAGAAACACTGGGGAAAGTGTACAAGCTTACTGCACTAGATTCAATAGTGTGTATAATGCACTTTCCCCAGAACTAAAACCTCCACAGGGCTCAGCTTTAAACAAATTTCCTGAAGGGTTTGACTCTGACATGACCTATCAGCTAAGAGAAAGAGATTTTGCAACTCTTGAAGATATGCAAAAGGGTGCTCTTTCTGTGGAAGTCAACTTAATGGAGAAAAGAGAAAGAATGAAAACTGAGAAGAGAGTATCTTTTAGAGAGGAATCTACTCCTTCTACTTCAAGTTCAAAGATGGAGAGGATGTTGGAAGAAATGATGAAAGAGATGAGCATAATTAAGAGAGCACAAGAAAATCAAAATCAAACTGCTCCTCGAAATAGAAATCAGAATTATAGAAGAGAAAACAATCAAGACAAACAGAACGAGAATGACCAACAGATTAGACCTCCCTTCCAACAAAACTATGTAGATCAATATGAGGAAGATAGGGAGTTGGAAAGGTTGGAAGAAGCTCATGTAAACTTGATTGGATCAGACAGTGGAGATGATGTTTTCCTCACTGACGAAGAACAATGATTCTTCTATGATGACCAAAATACAAACACCTATGAAGACTCTGATGACTATAGATTGGGTTTTGAAAATGCAATTATGGAAGTGCATAAACAATACGATCTTAGGAGCAAAGGGAATGCAGATGACTTAAAGGACAAGAAAGCTAATACCAATGTCAAGAAAAACACAGAAACTCAGCCCAAAAATACAGCGGAGAAAACCAACATTTTCACCAAAAAACCAGACTTAAACAAAGACAAAAATATTCAGCCAAATGTTGAAAAAAGTACCCCTAGCACTTCAGCTAGTGGTCCTAAAAAAACTGTCCCAATTACCAGTCCAAATAAGGTTCAGCAAATCAAAGTTGCTGAAAAGAATTCAATTGAAAAATCAGATGTAAATATCAACAAGTCAATTATCCCTTTCAGCCTTGAGGGAGAGATTGCTAAGATAAAAATTACCATCCCCCTAGCTGAACTAGTAACCCAAGAGGTGTACAAAAACCAAGTTTTGAAAGCTTTGAACTTAGGAAGTGATACAGACACTTTAAACTTGACAGATGACAAACCTGAGTTATTGTTTGGTCCAGAAGTTGAAGGAAAATATCAAGAAGGGGTTGTCCCTCCCTTCTATGTTAGCTTGAACATACACGAGAAAATTTTACACAACGCCATGTTAGATTCGAGAGCTTCACACAATCTGATGCCCAAAGTGGTAATGGAGAGCTTAGGCTTAGATATTACTAAACCATACAAATATTTGTATTCTTTTGACTCAAGCCGAGTCAAATGTTTGGGTTTAATCAAATATTTATGTGTTACTCTAGCTCAGATCCCTGCTAAGAGTCTAGTTATGGATATAGTTGTAGCTGACATTCCCCCTAAGTATGGCATGCTCTTATCAAGATCTTGGGGAGACAAACTTCAGGGAAGCCTTCAAATGGACATGTCTTATGCCACCATCCCTGTTTTTAACCAAAACAGAAGACTATACAGGGAATCTCACATGAAGTACATGGTGAGCAACCTAGACAAACCAAACAACACTCCAATCTATTCTACTCAATCAAGTTTAGATTCCTTTATCTTATGTAACGAAGATGAAATTACTCAACAAGATAAAGAGAACATAGACCCCATTGATTCACCAGAAAAATCAAATTTACTCTCAAATCAACTTCAAAACATCAACAATCAACAGCAACAAGAAAACGAAAAATGAGTCAAACACAATTTGGACAATAAAATTTGATGGATCCTGTAGTAAAGAAAGCGCAGGTGCAGGCGTATGGATCCAGAATACGAATCAGAGTTTCTCATATAAATTGGATTTCCCATGCACTAACAATATTGCTGAGTACGAAGCACTTCTCCTAGGTTTACAAGCGGCTCAAACAATTATAGGCCCAAAAGGTAACAATATTAGGAGATTCTGAAATTATCATAAAACAAATCAAAGGAGAATACTCAGCCATAAATCCGAGGCTTAGGGAATATCAGAATGTTTCTCTCGATTTATTGAAAACCTTTGAAAAATACGAACTTGTTTTCATTCCTAGAGCCTTTAATCATTTAGCAAATGAACTCGCTTTTAATTCCAGTAACTATCAAATACCTAAGATAAATGAACAACTTAGCGTAAAGGTAAAACATAGGCCTGTAGTGCTTGATAACGAAGATCACTGGAAATTTTTTGATTCTGACCAACACATAGACGATTTCTTGAAGTCAGAAAATGATTTCACCATACCAACATCAGAATCGAGCCATAATCAAAACTGTCCATATATTGAAGAAATCCCAGAAGCTGAAATAACACACTCTGCTGATATAAGTCATTATGAGAATACGTTTGAAGCAGAGTCAATTGACAACGTGGACCAAAAAGACCTAGAAGTTTTAGAATGTAAAAATGGTTCAATTCCAAGAGGTATCTCACCTTTGGAACACCTTTTCGACTTTAATGATGTAGCCAAAGAACAAAAAATGGAGCCTGTAGAAACAAACGTAGAAGAACACAACATGGGCTCCCTAACGGAACCCAAGATGATTAAATTGTCCTGCAATCTTCCAACTCACATAAAATCTCGATACATTGATCTGTTTAAGGATTTTAAAGATGTTTTTGCCTGGGCATACACAGATCTGAAGTCTTACGATACCAGCATCATTCAGCACAAGATTCCCTTGAAGGAAAATCAAAAGCCCTTCAAACAAAAACTGAGGAGAATAAACCCACTTTTATTACCTTTAGTTAGAGCTGAAATTGAAAAGATGCATGATGCTGGAATTATAGTACCTGTTATATTTTCAGAATGGGTATCAAACTTAGTTTCTGTTAGGAAAAAAACAGGGGAGATCAGACTCTGTATCGATTTCAGAAACCTAAACAGAGCATCCCTAAAATACAACTACCCATTGCCAAATATGGATCATATACTTCAGAGGGTAGTTGGGTCAAAAAGGATATCACTCTTAGATGGGTTCTCGAGTTACAACCAGGTGTTGGTTTTCCCAAGTGATCAAATCAAAACCGCTTTTACCACACCTTGGGGCACCTTTATGTATGTCAAAATGCCTTTTGGGTTAATGAATGCAGGGGCCACCTTCCAAAGGGCTATGGACATAGCCTTTTCTGAAGATATTGGCTATTTCATAATTATTTACCTTGATGACATAACTGTCTTTTCAAAAACTGATGAAGAACATTTGAATCACTTAAGAAAAGTTTTTGAGAAATGTAGGAAATTTGGCTTGTCATTGAATCCCAAGAAGACACTCTTTGGTCTCCAAGAAGGTAAAATTCTTGGACATATAATTTCGGAAGAGGGAATCAAAATAGACCCTACAAGGATAGATGGCATATTACAAATCAGTCATCCAAGAAGCCTCAAAGAGTTGCAATCTTTCATCGGAAAGATTAATTTTTTGAGAAGGTTTATCCCTAACCTTGCTGAGCTATTAAAAAACATTACAAACATGCTTAAGAAAGATGTGGGTGTAAAATGGACTTTACCAGCTAAACAATCATTCGAACTGGTCAAACAAGCTCTTACCCAAACACTAGTCCTGATTAGTCCAGATTTTACCAAAGACTTTTACATCTTTTCTTATGCGTCTGAGCATACAATAGCTGCAATTTTACTCCAAAAGAATGATTTGGGGCAAGAAAAACCAATATATTTCTTTCGTAGGGCCTTAATAGATGCTCCTCTCAAATATAATATCATGGAGAAGAAAGCCTTAGCATTAGTGAAAGCATTAAAAGACTTTAGGGTATATATTTTACACTCTCACATAATTGATTTTGTTCCACATACTGTTTTCAAGGACATTCTAAGTCAAGACCCTGATGGTAAAAGGGGAAAATGGATTGCAACTATTCTTGAATATGAATTAGAAATTAGGCCCACCAAACTAGTTAAAGGGCAAGGATTAGCAAAACTTATGGCTGAGTCTAACTTCCAAGCACTAGACATCAATATGGTAGATGTGTTGGAAGAAATAGAAGAATCTGATGCTCCTGTTATTGAAGAAAAATTTCTAAATTCTCCTTGGTATGCTGACATTATTTATGTGCTTTTATATTTAAATACCCCTCCTTCTTTGTCTAAAACTAAAGCTAGATTCTTGAAACAAAAGGCTTTGAGTTTTTGTATCTTGGATGGAGTATTGTATTGGAAAAATGCTGTTGGAATTTTGCTTAAATGTTTACTTGAAGATGATGCAGGGAAAATCATGCATGAATTGCATGATGGAGAATGTGGAGGTCACCTCTACTGGAAGGCCACAGCCAACAAAATTCTTAGATCTGGGTACTATTGGCCTACCCTTTTCCCAGGCACTCAAAATTTGGTCATGTCTTGCCATAAGTGTCAAATATTTGATGGCAAAAGAAAACTCCTTCCCTTACCTTTACATCCTATCAGAGTTGAGGCACCTTTTCAACAATGGGGGCTGGACTTCATTGGGGAAATTCATCCATCCTCCTCAGCTCAACATAAGTGGATCCTCACAGCCACTGACTTCTTTACCAAGTGGATAGAAGCTATACCCTCCAAAAATGCTAATGACTCTGTCATTATCAAGTTCCTTGAGACAAATATCCTATCCAGATTTGGTTGTCCCAGAAAAATCATAACAGACAATGTTGTTGCTTTTAAATCTAAGAAAATGGTTGATTTCTGTTACAAATACCACATAACCTTGGGCCATTCCACTGCTTACTATCCCCAAGGAAATGGCTTAGCTGAATCCTCCAACAAGAGTCTCCTCAATATAATCAAAAAAATGTTGGAGCAAAATCAGAAATCATGGCACTGTAAGCTGGTTCATGCCTTATGGGCTGATAGATTAACTACAAAGAAGTCAATAAATATGTCCCCCTATCAGTTGGTTTATGGCATGGATGCAGTTTTTCCTACCTCATTGGGAGTTCCAGTCATGAAACTCCTTCAAGAAGTGCAGAGTGAAGAGAATGATATGCAAAGAAGAATCAACCAAACAATCCATTTACAGCAAACCAAAGAAGAAGTTTATGAGAGAACACAGCTAGTCCAAGAAAATATGAAGAAACTATTTGATAAGAGGACTAAGGAAAAAAATTTCCAAATTGGAAATGTTGTTCTAAAATGGGATTCAAGAAGAGAAGAGAAGGGAAAACATGACAAGTTTGAGAACTTGTGGAAAGGGCCCTATATTATTCATGCTGAGAGGGGTCACAATGCATTTTTCTTGAAAGAATTGAATGGAGAAGATCTATATGGAGGTCCGGTCAATGGAAGGATGCTCAAACATTACTTCTGCCAAGAATCTTAAGTTTCAAAGCATTTTTTCATTGTAAATATCATAAGTCTAACCATTGCATTTCAAAGTTAGAAAAATCAAAAATACAAAAACAAAGAAAGAAAAGAGGGCAGATGGTAAAAACAATAAAGGTACAACCCCATACCAAAAAAGAGAAACAAATTCTGAAAGTGTGCAAGCTTAAATGCCACTCCTAAATAGCACACTTCTAGTTAGTCAAATAGCCTAATATTGACTAATTAGCTTCAAATTTTCTGCTGATAGAATAGTGAATTCGATTTGCCAAACTGTTAAATCTTGGCATATCAGTAGATAGTTTAGGATAGAAATGAAAGGTACAAACATGTTCAAAATCTGAACCTAAGTTTGCAAAAGAGAGATGACTCAAATATGTTTTATTTTTCTGAGTCAAAAAGAAGAAAATCTGGTTCTAATTATCTCAAAATATGAACCAGAGAGCAAGGAAGAAACAACTCACATAAGAGTCAAAACAGAGATGTAAAAAGAGTGAAGGAAGTGCTTTAATTTTCAGATCTTAAGCCTTCCAATTTTGATTTAATTTTCTGCAAATAATAATCTATGTGCAGCTTGTTTTTATGCCATAGATCAGCATCAAATTAGACTGATCAATCCTAACTTGAATGCTTTTTAAATTTCTGTTTTAGCAAAATTAGAGAATAAAAATCTGTTAGACTGTTTAATCCTAACAGATTAGTAGATTAGGTAGAGAAGCATGTGGGATCAACTGTTTAATCTGAGTCCATGGAGAAATAAGAATTAGAACTAGATTAGATTTTTTGCTTTCAAAAATAATAAAATGTTGTAAGAGAGTTTGCCAATCCAAGTGCACTCTAATGAAGAAAAAATGTTAGACCTATAGGATTGGGTAGGTAGAAAGCTTGTTGATAAAAGATCCAATGTTTTTCCATGGCTGCTAACTTATTTCCAGAACAAAAGAAGATCATTCAAGTAAATAAATCAGCCCAATGGATGAGGCAACTGATCAACATCTCAGAGAATGCAGGTCTGAAATTCTTGATGCCTTCAAGAAGGCACCATCCCCAAGTGGAGCCACTGTTAGCCACCTATAAAATTTGTCATACCAAATGGGGGCTAAATGATTTTGGAGCCTTCAAGGAATAGATTTTATTGCAAAAAAGTGTTGGCTCTTGAAGACTCTTAAAGGCCTCATGCCTCTATCCAAAATCTTCATTTGTTTTTTTCATTTTATACTCTGAGAATTCTGCTAAATTCCAAAGAGAAAAAACTGCTGCAAAAGCCATCATTTTCCCCTTCTCCCACTCACAAATAACCTTCATTTTCTCTCCCTTTTCCCCATAAATTTCCTCTATTTTTCATGTTTTCCTTTCATGAAAATCACCCTTCCATAGTTGAAAACTCTTTTTTTAACTATTTCGAACCCCTCGATTCCTTTGAAAACCATGAAAAATTCTTAAAAAACACAAGTCTTTATTATGGACTTTAGCCCCTTTGGCTAAGCCCCCTAACCACTTCCCCCACATGCCTACACCCGGAAACCAGGTGCTAAGCCCCACCCGGCGCTTATCACATCGCACAATTTCAAACAGCGCAAGTCTTTTGCCATAGACCAAAAGTTCTGATGCGATTAGCTTTGCATCATATAAATCCTGATCCGATTAGCTCCCTTTGATATAACTCCAGATCTCATGTTTCTTTGGAAAAAACCAAGAGTTATTACCCCGAGCGCTAATCGCATCGGAAATATCCAAATGCGCGAAACTTGTGCTCTATTCAAAAGTTCCGATTGCGATCATGCTTTGGATTGAAAAACCCCGATGCGATTAATCCTTTGTACTATAAAAAGTCCTGATCCCATCATTTTTTATATATATATCCTGTGGGCCTGCCTCCGGCTCTTAATACCTTCTAAAATTTCTTCCCTGATCCGCTTTTCCCTTTGTAAAATGAAAAACCCACTTTTCCAAAGTTTTAACTTAAAAAACCCAAAGCACGTGTTTTAATATAAAAATGGGTAGATTAAAAAGACTGATCGCGCAATCGCAATCGTAGTTTCCACAATGGTTAGATTGAAAGACCCGCATCAAAGTTCCAATGAGATTAGGTCTTACGTGTTAAAACTTCCCCCACCCCCGTTTCATATGACTTATGCCCAGGACCAAGTGTCAAAGTCCCAAGCGCTAGATCGCATCGCAATTTTCCAATGGGTAGATTAAAAAGACCGGGCCCGATGGCCCGATTGCGATTAGCCCATTTTGTTTTAAAACACCCCGGGCATATAACGTTGCATAAATTCCAAAGGCCCCGCAGTCAGGTTCCCATCATATATGTATATCCCGATCCATTAAAAACCTTTGTTTTGGTTGGAAACTTTGGTTTCATAAGTTATAAAGTTTTTTCCGCCGGTCCACTCTAGAACTAATCCCCGCCGTTGAATCGAACGTCGATCAAACGGCCATTTCTCCGTCGCATCGGCGATTTCAATCGCATCAATGTTTAATCGCATCGCCTTATTCCTGACCTCCGATTGCGACTCCTCCGATTCATTATCCACCATTGATCTTGTTCTTAGATCAACGACCACCGCTTGATCACCTCAGCCCTCCAATCACGCAATCACATCGGAGTTTTTCCATTGCACCCCTTTTCTCCTCCCGCCGATTGCGATCTCCCGATTAGATCTGGACCGTCCACGTGTCCAGATCCAACGTCTACGCTCCTCTCCCGCCTTCTGAAGAAGTTTGACCCATTTCGCAGGATTTTTTAATTATTTCGGTGTTTTGCAGGTGTTTTTAATGGTTTTCCATTGTATAATGAAGAAAGGCCGAAGGCCGGGAAACACGTTTCTCGTGCCTGTTTTACATTAAAGGAGCTCGTCCGCCAAGCTCTATTCACTATTTTTCGATGCTCTATGAGCTTTGATATATTTCAGGCCCATCGCGGCTCTACACATTGACAAGACACTGTGGTTCAAAATCGCATTTAAAAAGAGTATCAGTGTTGAAGAACAGAACGCAGCAGAGATGAAGATTGAAGACAGATTTAGGGAATTACGGCTTAAAATAATTATCAAAAGTTTTATTTCCTGGATTCAAACACAGTCAAAAGAAATCATAAGTGTTTAAACTGACAGAAAGGTTTCCTCCACCTGCATTTAAGGCGAATTGATTCCTCAGCTACTACAAGAGCCACCTGTTGCCTCAAACCATTCAAAACAAAGGCCGAAGTTATTGATTGAAGAAATATCTGCCTCCAGCGCTGCCAAGAAGTTAATTCTACCACAGGAAGCTTATGCAACAAAATATCTTCAGGATTAATCCACGTTATGCAGAGCCTGGAAGTCAACAAAGCTCCTACCGAGTTTAAATATTAATTGTAAAACAGTTAATACAGAACCACCTGTAAACTTCTTCATCGAGCCCCTCAAAAGGCCAAGAAGTCTTAAATCTGTATTAATTGCATTGAGAGATCTTTTATCAGATCTCACCTCCTCATCCTTCTATAAATACTTCTGTGGAAGATGAGAAATTTTTGGTTATTGTTTGATCACAATTTGTAATACTGAAACTCTTTGAAGTAAATACATAGTCTGTTGAAGTTGAAGAACAAATTGAAGTCTTGGAGATCTTGATGATGTTGTTGCATGCTTGTTCCTGAGAAGGCTCTATCATTGGATCCATGAGCTTGGCTATTGGTGAAGTATTCTGAACCGTTTTATGTTTTCCCCTATTTTCATTATGTTCCATAATTTCTTACTACAGTAGGATAGAAAGTATTAGGCTAAGAAATGACTCCTGGAAGCACCTTAGACCTGTTCATCCTTCACTGTTTCATGTTTTCTTCTGCTGAAGTATTTTAGAGTCTTAAATCTCTCTCTTTAATCTTCATGCTTGTTTATTTCCTTAATAGTTCGAACAGTTGGTTTCAACATGATTTATGGTTCTCCCTGCTTGTCTGTTGCCACTTAGAAAACTGTTATTGAAGTCTCCCTTTGAAGTTCTTTGCTTACAGTGAATCAAAGAGGTCAGTTTTGATATTACCCTTTGTCTTCACTTAAATAGTTGGCTTAAAGGTCGTTATAATTATGATCATAGATGTATTAGGCGTTCCCTCTTCTATGACTGCAATTATCAGTGAATATTTTATGTTTTCTAAATCATTTGAAATAAAATCTTTGAGGAAATAGGGTGTTCCCCGAATCTTAGATTTTCATTTTAAAAGTTGTTTTGAAATCATTATTTTCTTAAAGGTGTGATTTGTAGAATTTATGGTTAGCCCTGTCTATCAAAGAGCTCTTTATTGTTCAAATTATGCTTTTGAATTCCCTTTGTTGAGAATTAAACCTCTCTTTCCAAATCATTAATGTTCATCTCATTCCAAAAACAAAAGGATTACGTGGCCAAGTTAGATTTTCCCTTTGATATCCCATATCCATTGATGAGTTTGTTATGACCTCTTCTTGACTCCATTACCCAATGAACCAGATGTTTCTCCATTTTGTGTATCTTTCCTAGACCTTTCATGTTCTGATGTATCAATTCAATGTAAACGAATGATGAAACTGCGGTGAAGAACTAGTCTAAAACCAATACTCAAAGCACCTGAAGATAAACATTTGTAAAACGTTTGAGAGATCCTACGAACAGGAGGACTAGATCTGTAACTCTAAAGATTGGTTCTGATTTTTTTCCTTGTCTTTTGATTTTCCAAACTATCAAAAATAGCAAGAACTCCGAGTTCATTTTTCGAGAAAGAATGATAGCGACCAACAATGCCATTGATTCATCTGAATCATCCTAGACTATGGCCTCTACTAAGAGAGAATCCGGGATGAAGTATTGGAGGCAACCCGTGAAGCTCTAAGAGTGTCATGTGCACACCCACCAAGGGAAGCAGTGGAGAAAACAGAAATATGGAAAGGCTTGAGTTGCGGGGTAGGGGAGGACTAAGAAATGGGTCAGTGAAGCACGACACATCCCCTTGAAACATGCAATCCCCTTGAAATTTTCCCTGTGGCATGCCTACCTAATCACCAGTGTTTACCTCATAAGTATCAGAAGAAGCTCTGCTCACTGCCATGATAATTTCGCTATCGCCCTATGTTCGGCCTAGAAGACCCTCGGTGTGCATGCCCAAGAATATCGATGTTGTGCGCTGCTATCTGCAAATGAAGTTGATTCCCAATGAAGTCCCCATAATTGGAGAAGCATTTGGAAGACTCTCCTCAGTTAAGTTCGACGATCACGACCTTGCCAACCTGGAGGCCTTCCTAGAATTGGCACCTGAGCTATATATAGAAAGAGTACTAGAGGATGGTGTGCTAAAGGTAGTACCAATGCTGTGGGCATGTGGGTTAGAAGGTTCAGGATTACTAAAATTGCTGCAGATATCTCACTTTGTCCAGTATAATATCACCGACTTAGTTGTGCGAAAACTACTAGCCTTGATCCATGACAGTAGCTTGTGGATCCAGGATCGCATTCCCATCAATGCTGCCCTAATTCACCGCATTACTGGTCTCCCCATGGAGGGGTCAAATACCATGGAGCCCGTCGGCAAGAAGTATGAGCAACAGATCGCCGGCAAGGTGTGAGAAAACTACCATGTTGAGCAAAACACAAAAAGGTTCCTGATCAGCACTATTGCCGACCCTGGATGTGATATTACCAAATGGGAAGGGCATCAATATAGCTCATAAAATGAAAGTGGAAGCAAATATTTAACACATGAAAACATGAGACCAATATGGAGTCATAAAATTATGTATTAGAGCAGCAAATAAATACAAAATAGTGAGGCATAGAATCATATCCAATGAGGAAACAAGCCTCCCATAAGCAATCACTCCCAAATATGAGTTTCTATTACAATAAGAATGTCACAGAGAAACTACAGTGAGGTCATATTATGCATAAATAAAAATAGAGATGATACAATGATATAAAAATACTGATATAGGCCCCAATAGAATCTAAACATCCAAATCTAGGCACTAGATCAACTTTCCAAAACACCCCAAGAAGGTTTCTGGAAAATGCACACAACGTGCCAATGTAAGCTGCAACCCTAGGGCTGAAGATATGCTGCAATAATAGAAATGAGAAGATATTTCTGAAGTTGATGTAGAAACCTAAAACTCTTCTCCAATAGATCCTCCAGATGAATAAAGGCTCCTCCACTGTAGAAATTACCTCCCAAAACAACAACTGCAACTACCCCTGCAACTCCTCCCTAAAATAACACATATCTGGACTGAAACTATGTTGTAGGGGATAAATACTCCTTATCCTACTGGTAAATGTGTCAATAAATCTCAAGGGTCTTCTTTACAAGTCTTCCGATGGATGGAAACCTTCCTCCACTGCAAAACTAGCTCTGAAGACACCCAAAATGATCCTCCATCGTCACCCGCAATACAAGAATGTTTTGCAATGAGCCTAATACATGAAAAGATGGGCTTGGCTCAAGTTCAGTTTGTTGAATCTGAAATTCTCCTCAAAGAGGCCTAT
>CM076577.1:1203887929-1203985119 GCA_034641835.2 Pinus albicaulis
CCATCCAACTCCTCCGGAGAAAGAGGAGCTGGAATGGACTCTGCAGAGTCTACAATATATTGATAAGCAATCTCAACTGCAGACATCGGAAATTCCATTCCAACCACTTGACCTTCCGCTAATGTGGAGGTAGGGGAAGGCAAGGTCCAAGGATCTGAAAAATAATGATTTCTGAAGAACTCTCTTCGAATAGGAGCCCTGGATGATGAAATTGCATTTATATGAACGGTAGGAGGTGGAATATCAAAAGTACCCATCAAAGAAGAATACATTCCAACCCCTAAATTCTCAATAGGCGGCTTGGCATTATCCACCTTTGGAATAGTTGAGTTAGTAGATGCATTCGGGTTTATAGGAGAACAATCCAGTTGATCCACTGTAACAATTCTCCCTTCGTGAGGGAAACAAATAACCCGAAATAATAAGGATGCAATGGCATCCATCTCATAAATCCAGTTTCGCCCCAACAGAAGGTTGTAGTCCAAGCTTGCATCAACTATCTCAACCTCTATATTTACAGTTTTTCCCCCAACACAGATGGGCAAAGCTGGGACAATACCATGCGGTCTGTGAGAATGACCATCAAACGCAGTCAGAAGAGTAGCAGATGGAGCAGCTGCGGGAGATCCAATTCCCTTCCAACATGCGAGAGACATCACACATGTGGAAGCACCCTAATCAACGACCGTCCGAAATATATTGAATTTCCGGAACGACGATTTGATATGAAAAGCCATATGATGGGGGAGTCTCTTTTTAAAATTAGACATATCGAATGTAATCACAAGATATTTTTTTGGATCAACAGCCCCAATATCAGTGAGCAGAGCACTGCGCTGAGCTGGACAAGACTGGAGCACCTCAAGAGCCGACATGGCACAAGGACTCTGCGCCAGATCTTCCACAATAGAGTAGTTCTGGGCAGCCCTAGAATTTGGATTAATCGTCGTACGCTTGGTAGATGCTTTTGGCATCCGAGGTATAGGCTCAACAGTAGGCTTCGTAATATGAAGCGGCTCAGTACCATCGAGAGCACCCTTGGCTTTCGAAGACTCATCTTCGCCATAATCACGGGATCTCGTAGTGATATCTGCATGAGCACTCAACATGTATATGTTTGATGGAGTTTCCCCTTCCTAGGTGTCCCCAGAGGAAGCCCCAGTATTTTGATTCGCGCCAACAACTAGTTGTTTCCCTTGGGGAAAAGGGTTTGTCAACATAGCTTGGGAACTAGAAGAACCCTGCTGAGCTAACAAGCGCTGCGCATCCTGAATTTTAGGGAAAAGGTGAGTAAGATGGTCTCCAGCACATAAATTGCATGGAAACTTCACTTTCTTTTTATCCTTTGGACCCTCACCAACATGCTCGTTGGATTTATTTGCATTACCCTTCCCATTCTTGCCCTTTTTCTTATTACGTCCCTTCTTCTTCCCTTCGGATTGTTGATTTTCTTTAAGGTTAGAAGTCTGAACGACATTTACCGACAAAGATTGAGAAGGCGATGACTCAGCAGGCAAAACCTGACCCGAAGAAGCAGATTGTATAGAAAATTGTTGCAATTGACTAAGCAGGTTAGCTACACCACTATTGATCAACCCAATAAGTCCATCGCCATGAGGACCAGGTTTAGTCTTGGACAAGTCTAATTTGGAGCGAGGAGCATTAGGCAAATATTTATGAAGGACACCAGACTGAGAATATATCAATTCAAGCTGTTGGGCCCTAAATATAACCTGTTCCTCAGAAAATACCCCTGACAGGGATACATCCTTAGAAATATCTGACTACAAAGATTTCAAAAACCATTCCAAGAGAAATTCACCCAGAATATGAGCTTTAATGAGCCTCTTCCTTCTCCGCCATTCCTGAATGTGATCAGAAATGTTGGTTGTGTCGTCCTGCTTAAAATTAGCTAGGAGTTCAGTCCCGGCATCATAACGGATAGGAAACTGGAAATGATTTAGAAATGTAATAGCCAGATCTCCAAAATTAGCAAAAATACACCCAGTTAACTCAATATACCACTTGGCAGCGTTTCCAGTCAAGGTGCGTTGAAACAACCTCAACCTAATCGAATCGTCGATCAGGGAGTTAGATGAACACCATAAATGGAAAGTGGTGATATGATTAGCCGGATCCTCTCCATTCTTGCCTTCAAAATTTGGAATGTCTGAAGGTAGTTTGGTAGGAACCGGAGGCCACCCCGGACTATATCGGATCGCATCATTCGTCAATTTCGACAAATCTGGCAAGTTCAACATTGCCAGAAAAGGTAAACGAGGAGGAGCCTGAGGATTCCATCCTTGGTGGGATGAATTCCCAACATTCTGAAAAGAGTAACCTGGATTTGATGAGGCACCAGGTTGCCAAAAAGAACTCGTAGAAAATGTTGGGCCAAAGGACCCAACATTTGGAGAAGGACCCCCTCCCAACGTAGAGTTACCAAAGACCGGACCAGTTCCCCCTCCCGAAGTATTGAATGAAGAAGAAAGCCCCTGATAGGGGTTCCATGCGTTAGAAAGAAGGGAAAAAGCCTGATAAGCACTCGACGAAGGGAAAGAAGCATTCCCTTGTTGACCAACGTAAAACTGATTCCCTGCCCCCACTGCTGTAAATACAGGGTTCCAACCTGTAAAGGTAGTCGAACTCTGACCTCCAGACCAAGGGTTAAAACTCTGAGTCTGAGAAGTAAAAGGAAAAGACCCTAAGGAAGGATTCGAACTAGGAATATGCCCACTTCCGAAGGGGAACCCTTGAAAAGAAGCTGACCCACTAGCCATGGAAGACATGGGTGCAGACGCAGTTGCAGCAGCGGAAAAGGAAAATGAAGGAATCCCACTACCGAGCATTCCAAAACAAAAGCGACCAGATTGAGAAGCTTGTGCTTGGGTGAAACCAGAGCCAAAAACAGTAGTACTAGAAGCAATCGAATATATAGCAATTGTGCCTCCTCCTTCTACTGAAGCAGGAGTCTGAATGCCTACAACACTCAAAGTCGAATCCGCGTTCCCATTCGTGGCCATCGAAATATATGAATAAGATGGATAAGGAATTTCTGGTATTTCTGACTCAGGTCTGATGTACTCAACAACAAACGGATAATCAGGAGGAAGAGGAGATGGAAGTGACTCAGAAAGCTGAGATACTTCCTCTACTTCTACTTCTTCTTCTCCCGGAAATAAGACTCTCGAGGTGAGCGGAGCGCTCTTCTTGGAACCAACACCGGAACCAACTGCAAAACCTTCGAGCCCTTGTGGAGGATCTCTCTCCACTGCGTCAGATACCACTGGGTGATATTCACCTACTATATTACTCCTACGCCTTCTTGAAGAAGGCTGAATAGTTTCGGGAGATAACCCCCGAACTCTCCTCGATCGACGAGGAGCTTGATCAGCCACTTTAACAAATTAATTAGACTCAAAAAAGTATAAATCTAGGCAAGCTAGGAGCAAAGAGCACTCACTACAAAAATCCCTAAGATGCAACCAAGCAAGCAGCCTTTAGGTATTTCCGCTCCGGGTGATTAGGACCGGACACCAAAATACGAGAAAGCGAAAAATAGGACCTCCCGAAAGTAGTCTGGGATAATTATGGCCCATACCTACTAGCGAAGGTAATAGAAACAGTTACGCCGACCTCCTAACAACAGCCTTTGCCGGTGCAAGTACCCAAGCTTCGCCGGGGCACCCTCCAGAAGTACTGCTGGAAGTGATACGACGTCTGCCTCAGGTACCACGGGTATTCCCCCCTGCAGTCACCTTTGTGGAACCTAGGAATGGCAACTATGGGCACCAATCCGTGTCAGAAGCCGGGCGAAACGGTCTTGAGGCAAGATCCAGCAAATCAGAGAGGGGGTATCTCTCTTCTCGGCCTTCACTTCCCCTCGCGCTTGACTCTCTGGAGGAGAGCTTTCCCGGTCCACCTAACAGTGTTGGATTTCGCTCATTTAATAAACTTCTATGTTTTAGTTTGAGCGGCCTTGGAGAGTTAACTCTCCACTCACCTAATCCAAGGCCCTACAACCTAGCTAGTTGGTGTATGACACTTAATAAAAAACTTGCTAGTTGTTTTTAAATTAATGCGCTTATTTTAGTTGGCTGTTATATTAAGTCAAGGGAATATGGAAATGAAACTCGTGATGTTTTATGATGCAGAAAAGAAATTAATGAAAACCAAACTACATGCAAATGTAGTAATTGCCTTTCGATGAAAATAAATTTCTACACGGGTTCTACGAGACAATATTTTTTTTATTTTCAAACAAACTTCACACTCACAAAATTTATGAAAAAGACTAAATGCTTAAGTGCACCTAATGCAAATTACTAAGAGCATGCCAATACTAAGATGCAAAATCTAATAAAGCAAAGAGAAATTTCCAAGAATCCCCTAGTTCTATCACTTTTCTGGTTGTCCACAAAGCTAGTTCCCAAAATCAGAAACTCTCAGTATAAAGACACCAAAATATGCTTGAAAAAAGAGAAAGAAACCAATGAAAATTCCCTTCCCAAATCAAGCCAGAAACCGAAGGCAAGAAATCTCAACAAAGCTTCAAAAGAAGGAAAGAAACCAAAACAAAAGAAAAGGCAAAACAAAATGTTTTTGAGCTTTTTGAATTTTATAAAAGAAGACTTCAAAGAGACCAAGAAAACTATCCAATTACCAAGCCAAACAATCTCTGAATTTCAAGCAAAACTTCAACAAAATGCTCCAAATCTTATAGTGCCAACTAGTAGCAAGATTTATACGAGCAAAAAGGAAGACAAGAAACTCAGAAACTCAGCCCAGAAGAATAGCACAATCTTGCAGCAAAAAAAAAAAAAAATTCAAAGACCCAAAAATGACTCTTCAAAAATTGCGACAAGACCTATTCCAATGAAATCAAGAAAACCAACCAAAAAGTAGGAAAAAATCGGAGTGCAAAGCAAAACATAAAGTGAGGAAAGAGCATATGAGCAGAAGCTCTCTGTCCTGATAAAGCAGAACAGCCAAGAATCTCCAGAAAGAGATCTTGGTACTCGAACCAGAAATGCAAGCACTAAAAAACAAGATTTGCCTAATGAGCCAGTCTTCGATCAAATGAGAGAGAAAAGGACCAATAACCACTATCAACACAATCCAGAGACTATAAGGACACTGCAGGAACAGGTCACCACAGGCAGACAAGACCAAAAAGTCAAGAAATCAAAAATTTCAAAATTTGCCCAGGCATACGCTACTTATCAGTTTTGCAACAAGCGTGCATACGCGACTATGTCAAAGGTAACCCTCGTATACGCGACTTCCTTTAACAAAAACTGCATGTATACGCGACTGTGTACAGGAAAACTCGCTTATGGAAAGGTAAATAATGAAAAATAAAAAATGATCAAGCCTGGCTAAAGAACCAGGTCTTTAGTCTGACTGGAAAAAAAAAAAAAAAAACAAACAAACAAACAAACTGGACTGAAAATAATGATTAAAACTATTGGAAACCTTTAAAACAGCTGAAACCACCCAACAGGGGAATCACAAAAATGCGATCCCTAGCGGAGTCGCCAGTTCTGTTTCAAGAAATAACTCCCTAGAGGTCGCTGGGTCAAAACCTCCACAGATCATGGCACACTATTCAAGAAGGACTCACACAACCACACTTGTATACTGAAAACTAGATAACATCGATTGTAGAACTCACTCGTAGATCCTCGTTTGATGTAGATCCCGTGGGGTCCAAACCCCCAGCAACCCTTCTTCCTCTTCAACCTGGAAATCACGAAGGAACATGCACGGAAATCTAGTTGTACAACATATATTTCTCCTAAATTTCAGCGTAATCCATGTGAAACATCATATAAACAATAATAAATGCTTAATTAATGATCTTTTCACATATGCAAGCAGATATTAACACATGAATTCGGGAACAAGATGGTTCTTCTTCATTACGAACAGCATGTACAATGATAGCAAGGTGGAGAGATCACCTGAATCCTTCCACGATCTTCGAACAGACCGTCGTCCGGATCCGTCCCACCCTTGCCTCGCTAAGATTCTTCCAAGACTTGTGCACACAAGATGACATATAAACTGATGAACATCTCCAGGAAATAAGGGTTTCCTGTAATAAACTGGGAAGTGCAGGAGGCACGGGAAATCAGACTTGAATTGGGGCTCCAACAGAGTACAATATCTATAATTTCTCTCTCTCCCTTAGGCCATGCACATGAGGGGCTTTTATACCCCCTCAAAGTATTTTCAATCAGTTGGAAACAGTTGGCCACGGGCTGGGGTGGTTGAATTACTGGAATAACCATCAACCCGGCCTCGAAAATAGGGATTTATATATATATTCTTAATGATTTTAATGGCAGACGCGGAAAAGTATCTCTGGAATCGCGTATACACGTGGAAAATTCTGGGCATATCCATGTATGGGATTTTAAACAATTTGTTTTTATGAACTTTCATTCAGATCTATGGGAATGGGTACTTGAGGCTTAAAGACAATCATGAATCACATGAGGGTGAAAAATGATACTCTTGAGCCTGGAAGATTGGTAACCGTTCGAGGATGAATGATACCAAGATAGATCCATATCCAAACTACTTCGGTTTGGTCTTCTTACACTTCATCAACTACCGTTTGATGTTCATGGTTACAGTAGTGGCCCAATCGAATAGTGTCGAGTTCATGCATTCTGATGCTAGGAGGAGTTGTGTTTTAGTGGCCTCATGTGGCGCCTGTGACCCCGCAGCCCGCGTAAT
Source organism: Pinus albicaulis (assembly GCA_034641835.2). Taxonomy (NCBI): domain Eukaryota; kingdom Viridiplantae; phylum Streptophyta; class Pinopsida; order Pinales; family Pinaceae; genus Pinus; species Pinus albicaulis. The sequence continues at coordinate 1,203,894,674 of CM076577.1, forward strand.
GGTATGGAACACCACCCTGAGTACTAGATCGAGAACTATATGGATGTCAACATTCCTGCTACCTAGTCCTTTTCATGACCCTGGGCACACTCTTTCCATTACCATTGACATTTTTTCACCAGATGGCCTAGTACCTATCCAGAGCGCGACCGGACCTCTGCGAGAAAATCCAGTTATGAAGTAAACGTCAGATAATTCAAGCTCCAACACTTGGACTCGAAGCCTAAACTTCTCCTCGTTCTTGTCCCACATACTGATTAAGTATTGCAGTAATTCAGGATGTGCCCTGAGACATGGTGTCAAGAAGAACTTTTAGTCTTGCAAAACAGGCTGATTCATGCATTCTTCTTGATTCCCCATTCTTCTTCATCTTCTCACTATACCCTTTCTTTCCATTTGAGTATATGCATTTCTGGCTTTAAAATGAAGTCTGTTTTCCAACTAGATCCCTTGAGCATTCAAAATCCAGTTGATTGGTTCATTTTTTGTAAAAATCGAGCAGGAATTTAGGTTGCGCGGTTGGCGCGACTGTTTTGCTGACAATCGCGCCAATTGGCAACCCGATTGGTGGGGTTTGTACCCCATACCCGCGCTAGTTGGGCAAGCCCTAAATTTGCAAATATCACCTCTGGGATCCTAAATCATAATGGACTGCTATAAAAAATGGATTAAAACATAGCTAAGGGAAGCACCTCTTACCTGGAAAAAACGAGATCTGAAATGATGCACTGGATCGTCCACAATCGTCGCCGCAAGTTCACACAGGGAAAAACTCATTGTAGCTCTCCACAAGAGGTAAAAAGTAAAAGTAAATATGTTTTTACTATTTTTGTCATATTTATAAATTTTCAAGATCAAATTAGGTTTTGAAGCTTATTTTTCCAATATTTTATTATATTTTGTCGAAAAATGGGTTTTACGCTTGCTTTCTTGTGCAGCAACAGGTTTTCACGCGACTAGGATGACGATACGAGTTGTATTTTACACTTTTTCGGACTCGGTAAAAACACGAAAAAGTTGCTACTGGAGTCATCTTTCAGCTCTTTTCTGACTCTCTAAACATGAAAAGATTGTCGAGTCCCTTGTCGTTTTGATCTTGTTAAATTGGCTGCGAAACGACATCTACCCAGTATGCGTTTACCCTTTTTTCGGGCTGGGATAGATTATTTACGAAAAAGGAATACCCTAGCCTATCGCGACTAGGAGGTTTTTTCAGACACAGTTTTCTACCTTTTCAGATCTGAGGAACTATCTACAAAAAGGGACTGTTGGATTTTACTTTTCCGCTTTCTTTTCAAACTCTCTAAACATGAAAAGACGCCGAGTTCTTCCTTTGTTAGACTCGTTAAAACCTGATGACATCGGATTCCGTCATAATGACGATACTCGAGTTCCTCCTTCCTAGGGCTCGTTAAATGTACTAGGTTGGATTTGTTCGAAGGACAAACTTATATTACAAGAATATGCTATCCCCTTCAAGCTTATTTTCAAACATAATTGGGGTACTCGCCAGAAATGGTGGGGAAAAAATGGAACCAGTATCATCGTCGTGTCGACAGTATGTCGCTCTTGAACATGGCACTTGTCTGCATTCGTGTCGGGTTGGGGACATCTCATCTCATTTCCTGCTTGCCTCCATGGGTTTGGGTGATCCTTTTTTACCGTTCATCTACTCTTTGCCTCGTCATCATGACCTCATAACCTTTGATGTCAAATACTACCAAATCCACTATCATGCCGCCGATATGTCCAAGAGAAGTTGACCTCTGCATTTTTCAACCCTCCTCTGATTCTCATCTGATCCTGATTCACAAACATTATGTTCCTCAGTCTCGCGTCGATGATGTGGGAAACAGTATGGCCCACCTTCGATCAAGATCTCTTCCTGTCGACTTTAGCTCATTATCCGGAAAGCTGATCTAGAGACTCCCTTCAAGTACCTTGGAGCCTGCATGCCTCAATGGCAGGTTCTTCGCATTCGATGCAACGTTTTCATCATTGGCCTTTGATCGAATGACTCTGCGGGTGTTCGATGCCAGCTCACTATTCACATTCTGTGGATTGTAATTATAGTACCTTGAGGGTCGTCGTCATTATTGGTGGTTCCTCTCATGTCTGTTAACAACTTTCATTATTGGATGGTAATCAGACGATGTTCTTGCATGTTCGACTTCAGCTCACTTATTCAAAAAAGTAAGACCGATGATGCAAATCATCCCACGGTCTATCTATACCAGTCATAGCTTCCAGGATGGCCTCTTCAGATGGAAGAGTGGTATCAAGGCAATCCTGGGCGAAAGAAGAACTAAGTGTCCAAGCCGGAGCCACAGCGCCATCCAACTCTTCCGGAGAAAGAGGAGCTAGAATGGACTCTGCAGAGTCAGCAATAGATTGATAATAAATCTCAGCTGCAAACATCGGAAATGCCATTCCACCCACTTGACCTTCTACTAATGTGGAGGTAGGGGAAGGCAAGGTCCAAGGATCTGAAAAAAAATGAGTTCTGAAGAACTCTCTTCGAATAGGAGCCCTGCAGGATGAAATTGCATTTATATGAACAGTAGGAGGTGGAATATCAAAAGTACCCATCAAAGAAGAATACATTCCAACCCCTAAATTCTCAACAGGCGGCTTGGCATTATCCACCTTTGGAATAGTTGAGTCAGCAGATGCATTCGGGTCTACAAGAGAACAGTCCAGTTGATCCACTGTAACAATCCTCCCTTCGTGAGGGAAACAAATAATCCGAAATAATGAGGATGCAATGGCATCCATCTCATAAATCTAGTTTCGCCCCAACAGAAGGTTGTAGTCCAAGCTTGCATCAACTATCTCAACCTCTATATTTACAGTTTTTCCCCCAACACAGATGGGCAAAGCTGGGACAATACCATGCGGTCTGTGAGAATGACCATCAAACGCAGTCAGAAGAGTAGCAGATGGAGTAGCTGCGGGAGATCCAATTCCCTTCCAACATGCGAGAGACATCACACATGTGGAAGCACCCTCATCAACGACCGTCCGAAAGATATTGAATTTCCGGAACGACGATTTGATATGAAAAGCCATATGATGGGGGAGTCTCTTTTTAAAATTAGACATATCGAATGTAATCACAAGATATTTTTTTGGATCAACAGCCCCAATATCAGTGAGCAGAGCACTGCGCTGAGCTGGACAAGACTGGAGCACCTCAAGAGCCGACATGGCACAAGGACTCTGCGCCAGATCTTCCACAATAGAGTAGTTATGGGCAGCCCTGGCATTTGGATTAATCGTCGTACGCTTAGTAGATGCTTTTGGCATCCGAGGTATAGGCTCAATAGTAGGCCTCGTGATATGAAGCAGCTCAGTACCATCAGGAGCACCCTTGGCTTTCGAAGACTCTTTTTCACCATAATCATGGGATCTCGTGGCAATATCCGTGTGAGCACTCATCATGTATATGTTTGACGGCGTTTCCCCTTCCTCGGTGCCCCCAGAGGAATCCACAGTATTTTGATTCGTGCCAACAACTAGCTGTTGCCCTTGGGGAAAAGGGTTTGTCAACACAGCCTGGGAACTGGAAGAACCCGCTAAGCTAAAAAGCGCTGCGCATCCTGAACTTTAGGGCAAAGGTGAGTAAGATGGTCTCCAGCACATAACTTGCATGGAAACTTCACTTTCTTTTTATCCTTTGGACCCTCACCAACATGCTCGTTGGATTTATTTGCATTACCCTTCCCATTCTTGCCCTTTTTCTTATTACGTCCCTTCTTCTTCCCTTCAGATTGTCGATTCTCTTTAGGTTTAGAAGTCTGAACAGCATTTACCGACAAAGATTGAGAAGGTGATGACTTAGCAAGCACAGCCTGACCAGAAGAAGCAGATTGTATAGACAACTGCTGCAATTGACTAAGCAGGTTTGTTGCACCACTATTGATCGACCCAATAAGTCCATCGCCATGAGGACCGGGTTTAGTCTTGGACAAGTCTAATTTGGAGCGAGGGGCATTAGGCAAATATTTATGAAGGACACCAGACTAAGAATATATCAATTCAAGCTGCTGGGCACTAAAAATAGGCTGCTCCTCAGAAAATACCCCTGAAAGGGATACATCCTTAGAAATATCTGACTGCAAGGATTTCAAAAACCATTCCAAAAGAAATTCTCCCGGAATATGAGCTTTAATAAGCCTCTTCCTTCTCCGCCATTCCTGAATGTGATCAGAAATGTGGGTTGCGTCGTCCTGCTTAAAATTATCTAGGAGTTCAGTCCCGGCATCATAACAGACAGGCAACTGGAAATGATTTAGAAATGTAGTAGCCAGTTCTCCAAAAGTAGCAAAATTGCCCCCAGTTAACTCAATATACCACTTGGCAGCGTTTCCAGTCAAGGTGCATTGAAACAACCTCAACCTAATCGAATCGTCGATCAAGGAGTTAGATGAACACCATAAATGGAAAGTGGTGATATGATCAGTCGGGTCCTCTCCATTCTTGCCTTCAAACTTTGGAATGTCTGAAGGTGGTTTGGTAGGAACTGGAGGCCACCCCGGACTATATCGAATCGGATCATTTGTCAATTTCGACAAATCTGGCAAGTTCAACATTGCCAGAAAAGGTAAACGAGGAGGAGCCTGAGGATTCCATCCTTGATGGGATGAATTCCCAACATTTTGAAAAGAATAACCTGGATTTGATGAGGCACCAGGTTGCCAAAAAGAACTCGTAGAAAATGTTGGGCCATAGGACCCAGCATTTGGAGAAGGACCCCCTCCCAACATAGAGTTACCAAAGACCGGACCAGTTCCCCCCCCCCGAAGTAATGAATGAAGAGGAAAGCCCCTGATAGGGGTTCCAAGCGTTGGAAAGAGGGTAAAAAGTCTAATAAGCACTCAATGAAGGGAAAGAAACATTCCCTTGTTGACCAGCGTAAAACTGATTCCCTGCCCCCACTACTGTAAATACAGGGTTCCAACCTGTAAAGGTAGTCGAACTCTGACCTTCAGACCAAGGGTTAAAACTCTGAGTCTGAGAAGTAAAAGGAAAAGACCCTAAGGAAGGATTCGAACTAGGGATATGCCCACTTCCGAAGGGGAACCCTTGAAAAGAAGCTGGCCCACTAGCCATGGAAGACATGGGTGCAGACGCAGTTGCAGTAGCGGAAAAGGAAAACGAAGGAATCCCACTAGTGGGCATTCCAAAACAAAAGGGACCAGATTGAGAAGCATGTGCTTGGGTGAAACTAGAGCCAAACACAGCAGTACTAGAGGCAATCGAAGATATAGCAATTATGCCTCCTCCTTCTACTGAAGCAGGAGTCTGAATGCCTGCAGCACTCACAGTTGAAGCCGCGTTCCCAGTCGTGGCCATCAAAAGGTATGAATAAGATGGATAAGGACTTTCTGATATTTCTGACTCAGGTTCGATGTACTCAACAAGAAACAGATAATCAGGAGGAAGAGGAGATGGAAGTGACTGAGGAGACTCAGGTACTTCCTCTACTTCTAATTCTCCCAGAAATAAGACTCTCGAGGTGAGCGGAGCGCTCCTCTCGGAACCAACACCAAAACCAACTGCAAAACCTTCAAGCCCTTGCGGAGGATCTCTCTCTACTGCGTCAGATACCACAGGGTGATATTCACCTGCTATGTTACTCCTACGCCTTCTTGAAGAAGGCTCAACAGTTTCGGGAGATAACCCCTAACTCTCCTCGATCGACGAGGCTCTTGATCAGCCACTTTAATAGATTTAATTAGACTTTAAAAAGTATAAAGCTAAGCAAGCTAGGAGCAAAGAGCACTCACTACAAAAATCCCTAAGATACAGCCAAGCAAGCAGCCTTCAGGTATTTCCGCTCCGGGTGATTAGGACCGGACACCAAAATACGAGAAAGCGAAAAATAAGACCTCCCGAAAGTAGTCTGGGATAATTACGGCCCAGGCCTACTAGCAAAGGTAACAGAAACAGTTACGCCGACCTCCTAACAACAACCTTTGCCGGTGCAAGTACCCAAGCTTCGCCGGGGCACCCTCCAGAAGTACCGCGGGAAGTGATACGACATCTGCCTCAGGTACCACGGGTATTCCCCCCCGCAGTCACCTGTGTGGAACCTAGGAATGGAAACTATGGGCACCAATCCGTGTCAGCAGCCGGGCAGAACGGTCTTAAGGCAAGATCCAGTAAATCAGAGAGGGGGTATCTCTCGTCTCAACCTTCACTTTCCCTCGCGCTTGACTCTCTGGAGGAGAGCTTTCCCGGTCCACCTAACGGAGTTGGATTTCGCTCATTTAATAAACTTCTATGTTTTAGTTTCAGCGGCCTTGGAGAGTTAACTCTCTACTCACCTAATCCAAGGCCCTACAACCTAGCTAGTTGGTGTATGACACTTAATAAAAAACTTGCTAGTTGTTTTTAAATTAATGCGCTTATTTTAGTTGGCTGTTATATTAAGTCAAGGGAATATGGAAATGAAACTCGTGATGTTTTATGACGCAGAAAAGAAATTAATGAAAACCAAACTACATGCAAATGTAGTAATTGCCTTTCGATGAAAAGAAATTTCTACACGGGTTCTACGAGACAATATTTTTTTTCTTTTCAAACAAACTTCACACTCACAAAATTTATGAAAAAGACTAAATGCTTAAGTGCACCTAATGCAAATTACTAAGAGCATGCCAATACTAAGATGCAAAATCTAATAAAGCAAAGAGAAATTTCCAAGAATCCCCCAGTTCTATCACTTTTCTGGTTGTCCACAAAGCTAGTTCCCAAAATCAGAAACTCTCAGTATAAAGACACCAAAATATGCTTGAAAAAAGAGAAAGAAACCAATGAAAATTCCCTTCCCAAATCAAGCCAGAAACCGAAGGCAAGAAATCTCAACAAAGCTTCAAAAGAAGGAAAGAAACCAAAACAAAAGAAAAGGCAAAACAAAATGTTTTTGAGCTTTTTGAATTTTATAAAAGAAGACTTCAAAGAGACCAAGAAAACTATCCAATTACCAAGCCAAACAATCTCTAAATTTCAAGAAAAACTTCAAAAAAATGCTCCAAATATTATAGTGCCAATCAGTAGCAAGATTTATACGAGCAAAAAGGAACAAGAAACTCAGTAACTCAGCCCAGAAGAATAGGACAATCTTGCAGCGAAAAAAAAAAAAAACTTCAAAGAACCAAAACTGACTCTTCAAAAATTGCGATAAGACCTTGTCAAATGAAATCAAGAAAACCAACCAAAAAGTAGGCAAAAATTAAAGTGCAAAGCAAAACATAAAGTGAGGAAAGAGCATATGAGCAGAAGCTCTTTGTCTTGATAAAGCAGAACAACCAAGAATCTCCAGAAAGAGATCTTGGTACTCGAACCAGAAATGCAAGCACTAAAAAACAAGATTTTCCAAATGAGCCAGTCTTCAACCAAACAAGAGAGAAAAATACCAATAACCACTATCAACACAATCCAGAGACTATAAGGACACTGCAGAGACAGGTATCCATAGGCAGACAAGACCAAAAAGTCAAGAAATCAAAAATTTCAAAATTTGCCTAGGCATACGCTACTTATGAGTTTTGCAACAAGCATACATACGCGACTGTGTCAAAGGAAACCCACGTATACGCGACTTCCTTTAACAAAAACTGTGTGTATACGCGACTGTGTACAGGCAAACTCGCGTATGGAAAGGTAAATAATGAAAAATAAAAAATGATCAAGCCTGGCTAAAGAACCGGGTCCTTAGTCTAACTGAGAAAAAGCTAATTGGACTAGAATTAATGATTAAAACTATTGGAAACCTTTAAAACAGCTGAAACCACCCAACAGGGGAATCACAAGAATGTGATCTCCAGTGGAGTCGCCAGTTCTGTTTCGGGAAATAACTCCCTAGAGGTCGTTGGGTCAAAACCTCCACAGATCAGGGCACACTATTCAAGAAGGACTCACACAACCACACTTGTACACTAAAAACTAGATAACATTGATTGTAGAACTCACCGTAGGTCCTAAGTTTGATGTAGATCCTGCGGGGTCCAAACCCCCAACAACCCTTCTTCCTCTTCAACCTAGAAATCACGAAGGAACATACGGAAATCTAGTTGTACAACATGACATTCTCCTAAATTTCGCGTAATACTCCTTCTTCGGTGTATAAACAATAATAAATGCTTAATTAATGATCTTTTCACGCTTATCTTGGCAGATATTAACACGTGAGTTCGGGAACAAGATGGTTCTTCTTCATTACGAACAGCATGTACAATGATAGAAAGGTGGAGAGATCACCTGAATCCTTCCACGATCTTCGAACAGACCGTCGTCCAGATCCGTCCCGCCCTTGCCTCGCTAAGATTCTTCCAAGACTTGTGCACATGAGATGACATATAAACTGATGAACATCTCCAGGAAACAAGGGTTTCCTGTAATAAACTGGGAAGTGCAGGAGGCACAGGAAATCAAACTTGAATTGGGGCTCCAACAGAGTATAATATCTATAATTTCTCTCTCTCCCTTAGGCCATGCACATGAGGGGCTTTTTTACTCCCTCAAAGTAGTTTCAATTAGTTGGAAACAGTTGGCCACGGGTTGGGGTGGTTGAATTACTGGAATAACCATCAACCCAGCCTCGAAAATAGGGATTTTTATATATTTTTAATTATTTTAATGGCATACGCGGAAAAGTATATATGGACTCGCGTATACACGCAAAAAAGTCTGGGCATACCCGCGTATGGGATTTTAAACACTGTTTTTTATGAACTTTCATTCAAGTCTATGGGAATGGGTGCCCAAGGCCAAAAGACAATCATGAATCACATGAGGGTGAAAAATGATGCTATAACAGGCCCTGGAAGATTGGTAACCATTTGAGGATGAACGATACCAAGATGGATCCGTACCCATACTGCTTCAGTTTGGTTCTCTTACACTTTGTCATTTGTCGTTTGATATTCATGGTTACGGCAGTAGCCCAATCAAATAGTGTCGGGTTCATCCATTCTAATGCTAGGAGGAGTTGTGTTTTAGTAGCCTCATGTGGAACCTGTGACCCCGCAGCCCGCGTAATGGTATGGAGCACCACTCTGAGGGCTAGATCGAGAACAGTGTGGATGTCAACCTTCCCGCTACCTGATCCTGTTCATGCCCCTGGGCACACTCTTTCCATTACCATTGACATATTTTCACTAGATGGCCTAGTACCTGTCAAGATCAGGACTGGACCTTTGCAAGACAATCCAGTTATGAAGTAAACATCGGATACTTCGAGCTCCAACACATGGTCTCAAAGCCTAAACTTCTCTTCATTCTCGTCCCAAATACTGATTAAGTATTATAGCAATTCAGGTTGTGCCCTAAGACATGTTGTTAAGAAGAACTTTTTTAAGCTGCAAACCCAGAGAGCATTCATGCATTGCTTGCTCCCCATTGCTATTTCATCTTCTTCACTATGCTCCCTTTCTTTCCATTTGATCACCATTGTGGCTTTTTACCTGCACCAAAATGGTCACAAACACTTCATTAGATCCCTTGAGCATTCAAAATCCAGTTGATTGGTTCATTTTTTGTAAAAATCGAGCAGGAATTTAGGTTGCGCGGTTGGCGCGACTGTTTTGCTGACAGTCACGCCAATTGGCAACCCGATTGGTGGGGTTTGTGCCCCATACCCGCGCTAGTTGGGCAAGCCCTAAATTTGCAAATATCACCTCTGGGATCCTAAATCATAATGGACTGCTATAAAAAATGGATTAAAACATAGCTAAGGGAAGCACCTCTTACCTGGAAAAAACGAGATCTGAAATGATGCACTGGATCGTCCACAATCGTCGCCGCAAGTTCACACAGGGAAAAACTCATTGTAGCTCTCCACAAGAGGTAAAAAGTAAAAGTAAATATGTTTTTACTATTTTTGTCATATTTATAAATTTTCAAGATCAAATTAGGTTTTGAAGCTTATTTTTCCAATATTTTATTATATTTTGTCGAAAAATGGGTTTTACGCTTGCTTTCTTGTGCAGCAACAGGTTTTCACGCGACTAGGATGACGATACGAGTTGTATTTTACACTTTTTCGGACTCGGTAAAAACACGAAAAAGTTTCTACTGGAGTCATCTTTCAGCTCTTTTCTGACTCTCTAAACATGAAAAGATTGTCGAGTCCCTTGTCGTTTTGATCTTGTTAAATTGGCTGCAAAACGACATCTACCCAGTATGCGTTTACCCTTTTTTCGGGCTGGGATAGATTATTTACGAAAAAGGAATACCCTAGCCTATCGCGACTAGGAGGTTTTTTCAGACACAGTTTTCTACCTTTTCAGATCTGAGGAACTATCTACAAAAAGGGACTATTGGATTTTACTTTTCCGCTGTCTTTTCAAACTCTCTAAACATGAAAAGACGCCGAGTTCTTCCTTTGTTAGACTCGTTAAAACCTGATGACATCGGATTCCGTCATAATGACGATACTCGAGTTCCTCCTTCCTAGGGCTCGTTAAATGTACTAGGTTGGATTTGTCCGAAGGACAAACTTATATTACAAGAATATGCTATCCCCTTCAAGCTTATTTTCAAACATAATTGGGGTACTCGCCAGAAATGGTGGGGAAAAAATGGAACCAGTATCATCGTCGTGTCGGCAGTATGTCGCTCTTGAACATGGCACTTGTCTGCATTCGTGTCGGGTTGGGGACATCTCATCTCATTTCCTGCTTGCCTCCATGGGTTTGGGTGATCCTTTTTTACCGTTCATCTACTCTTTGCCTCGTCATCATGACCTCATAACCTTTGATGTCAAATACTACCAAATCCACTATCATGCCGCCGATATGTCCAAGAGAAGTTGACCTCTGCATTTTTCAACCCTCCTCTGATTCTCATCTGATCCTGATTCACAAACATTATGTTCCTCAGTCTCGCGTCGATGATGTGGGAAACAGTATGGCCCACCTTCGATCAAGATCTCTTCCTGTCGACTTTAGCTCATTATCCGGAAAGCTGATCTAGAGACTCCCTTCAAGTACCTTGGAGCCTGCATGCCTCAATGGCAGGTTCTTCGCATTCGATGCAATGTTTTCATCATTGGCCTTTGATCGAATGACTCTGCGGGTGTTCGATGCCAGCTCACTATTCACATTCTGTGGATTGTAATTATAGTACCTTGAGGGTCGTCGTCATTATTGGTGGTTCCTCTCATGTCTGTTAACAACTTTCATTATTGGATGGTAATCAGACGATGTTCTTGCATGTTCGACTTCAGCTCACTTATTCACATGCTAGAACTTGTACTCAGTTCAGGTTGAGATGGAGTGCAAGACCCTGGATTTTGTCTGATGGAATCCAGGCTGCGGATTTTTGTGGATTATCATGATTAGTTACATGACTCATTGATTGGATGGATGTGACCATACCTGAGTCTATTTGTTGATCCTTACTGGATGGCTGCGTCCATACCTTAGATCCTGATTAGTGTATACTCTATTATGGATGGTTGCGCCCATACCACATATCATGTATCTGAGATATCAGTTGTATTTGTCTATGCAGGTTTTCCGACGGCAATGTTTTTAGTTGGGCACGTTCTCATAAAGCAATTCACCCCTCTCTTTCTCTCTCGGGCCTCATGCTTTAAGGGGAATCTGTTACACAGTAATTTGTCACCGTCCCTACAATCCCCCGTCCCGCACATTGGAGGGCCTTTCCCGTGACCTGTGAGCAGTGACATAACCTGAAACCACTTTCATGGCATCCCCCTTGACAAGGGAAATCATTCCTCTAAATAAATTTTTCCTTGGACAACCCTAAAAACTGATATTTTTGCCTTGGCACGACTAGCCAGTTCAGCCCTCGCACCAATGGGGAAAATCCCACTGTCCCATACTTACCTTTTTTCCAATGGCGCTCTGTCCCAATGTCCCACTCGTGCCAAGCTTAATAAGGATTGTTTTTTTTAAATAAATGGTGGAAGTTTGATTCCAACAAACTCCTGAACGAGTCTCTAAAATGAGTTGGGAGGTTTGGCTCCGGATCTCCATGTATGGGAGGTGGTTTTCCACCTATCATGGAAGCTTCCTTAAGGATAGGGCCAATCCCACAATTGTAGGGATCCCAACTCCCCTTCCACCATCTATATAAGCTTGCCTTTTTCCCTTAGCAAGCTAGTGCTAGAGAAGCAAGAGTTGAACTTGTAGCAAGGAGACCATCTCCAGACATCCTTTGAGAGCCAAGCTAAAGAGAGAGAGCTTTGTCCCGTTTCTAACAAGCTTCGTTCAGACGTGCTCCGCTGTCAGCCCCACCAAAGGAAGATCCAGCGTCAGAGCTTTGGGTTGTATCTTTCCTTTGTCATTTTAATGATAAGCGACTTTGATTATGGTTTCATTCATGTGTCTTTTTCTTTGATGCAATGAATTAAATCCTCTCTGAATGATGTATAGTTACAAGATTTAGATTTTACGCTGTGTATCATTGTATTCTTCGCATATGTGTAGGTGTTCGGACATGTTAAGCGGAAGGATCGTGATCTGCCAAAGCGAAGGACAGGAAGCGTCTTTCTTTCTTCAACAATTATTGTGTAGCACCTGAGGTAGGCAATTCGTTATGTTTTTGTCATTTTGTAACTAGAGACCTGCATCACTGCGTGACTTATTGTTGCTAGACCCGATCTGGGCTAGTAGGGATCGCCTCTGTCCGCAGAGGGGATTTACCTTCTCAACACCTAGTCAAAATTATTTATTCAATAAGTTCAAGATGAGATGAGCAAGAACCTTAGAATATATGCTTCCTCCATCAATTCATCCCTTAGCATCTCCCTTGCTTGCACTAAAACTTCATCCTTCCTCTTCCTGACATAAACTGGTTATCCATCTTCATTGTGATCACTTTTGTAGCACTGGATTGATATAGTGATCCAGGTGGATATTGGTGGCCACCCGCCTATTCCACTTGGGCCCCCACCATTGTCTCTTTCAGTTTTTCAGTTTCGGCATAACTTACTATTTTTAGCAGTTTTTCAGGTCCTGAACTTCCGGAGCCGTTTTGAGGCCTTAAACGACGTTTTTTGGGCATCGCGCCTCCAGCGAATATCATTCTGTTAGGTTTCAAAATGATATTTGTGGCGAAATTTTTAGTCCTCGGATGGAGCTTTCTAATGATGTATCATGTGCATCAAACGGAGATAGTATGCCAAAGTTACGTCCCTGGGAAGTTGAAACACCAATTTACCCAAACGGGGCCCATAGTTTTGGCGCTTCATCTCCTAGGGTTAGGTTCTTGGATGTTTATGGTTCTCCATTATTTCTCAATAATAAATAGGCCCTCGAGCCTCATTTTAACTCAGTTCAGAGGCCTGTAGCCGCCACATCTCTTCTCAAAGATAGCTACCAGCGCCCTAGCTAGATTCATTTCCATTCTTTCTGTAAGCAAATTTCAGTTCTTTGATATTAATGAAATGAAGTGTTATTTCTACTGCATCTTTATATTTATGGTTATATATTTATTCTGTTGCGTTCCTGCATAAATCCGGATCAGTGGTATCAGAGTGGTCTGCTTTTTCTCGATCCTTCTTTGCATGTCCCCAACGAGGCCGGGGTATAAGAAGCTAGGGCTTGATCTGGTGGAACCTTTGCAAGATCAGCCTCACAAACCTCGATAGACGCCCATGGGGGACGAAAATAAAGATGAGGGAGCAGGATATCCTATCAAAATATTGCTCGAGGAGGCCCTCGAAAAACAAAGGAACGCGATGATGGATAACTTTGCTCAGATCCTTCAATGGTTGCCCACCGGCGGCGCATCTGCATCCAGCAGCCACTTTGGAGGTGCGAATCCTTTTAAGGTACAAGTAAATTTTGACATTCCCATATTTGAGGGTCAAATACACGCAGATGCCGTAGATAGATGGTTGAATTTATTAGAAGGATATTTCTCTGTTCATGACTTTTCAAACCAGGAGAAGATTATTTTTGCACTCCTCAAAGCTACCCACCATGTTAAGGACTAGTGGGAAACCTACTGTGAGAACAAGGACCAGACAGAACCCTCTCTATTCTCGGCCGTACCAACTTGGAATTCTTTCTGAGACGCCGTCAAGGAACAGTACTATCCCGTGGGGAGCTATGAGGACATGTACATACAATGGACCACGTTGCGACGACAAAGGGATCAAGATGTGCATGGGCTGACGAATCTATTCCATACCCTGCACACAAAGTTGGGTATCAAAGATTCAGAGAAACATTTGGTGCTAAAGTATCGCAGCTGTCTGCACAGATACATTCAGGAGGAAATGGAGTTCCTCGACATCTCCTCGCTTGGTACAACATACCGGTATGCTGCCAAGATTGAGCAAAAATTCAAACATAAGAAGCGAGACTTTGGATCTGCGAATCAAAAGCAAGGGAAAGGTGCTTCCAAACCATAGAAAAAAGGACAGAGCCAAGGCATGGTGGCTAAAGACAACCCGTCAAATCCACAAGAAAAGAACAGCAACGTAAAGCCAAAGAAGGACACGGGAAAGTGGTGTGAGTTCCATAAGAGCTCCACTCACAATACATTTTAGTGTTGGGCTGCTGCATCGAGTGGGGTCGTGCCTCTCTAGCCGATGTGCATGCTCCGACTCGAATCGAACCCAAAAGGGGAATGAAAAAATGGAAACGCATTATTGATGCGAGCCCAATGCCACTGTTGCCACTACAAGGATTGGGTATGAGTGAACCTAAGATCCAGAGAAGAGGAACGTCTCTTCCACTCCCAGATGTGTGCAAAGGGCTCCCCTGTACAGCTCATCGTCGACAATGGGAGCCAAAAGAAAGTTCAAGCAAAGCAGACGTCGTGAAGCGGCGAAGCTTGTGCCGACCTGGCGCCCTCACCCACATCCATACACCATCGGTGGCTTCACCAAGGACGAGATCTCCCCGTCGCCCCGGCGAAAGGCTTGCCGCCTTCCCCTATATCATCGTGCCCCCGCTGATGAGGTATTATGTGATGTTGCTCCTATTGATGTTTCGATGTATTATTAGGACAACCATATCAGGAAGCGTCATGTTGTGTATGAGTCTCGGCCTCGTGCCGTTATTGTTACTTTGGGAAATAAGTTGTACAGGATACCAGAGGTACCACCTCCTGCCGCTATCTCTTTGGTTACTGCAAAACAATGCAGTAAGCTCATTTCCCAAACCAGGAAATTCATTTTCCTGATGATCCGCCCCTAGGGCAAGAAGAAGACTGTGGCCACGACCTCCAGACAGGGCTCCTCTACACAACAACAACAAATGGATAAGGTTGTGGAGGAGTACGGGGACATCTTCACCTCACCCACAGTGGGTTCCTCTCGCACCGCGCGTCAAGCACCCAATTTACCGAATTCCTGTGTGCGCCGCTACCCAATGGACCGACTTATCGGCGCTCTATTCTGGAGAATGATGAAATCAAGAGGCAGATTCAGGAGCTGTTGCAGAAAGGTCACATCAGACCAAGTTCATCGCCCTGTGGGAGCCCGATCATGTTGGTACAGAAGAAGGATGGGACGTGGAGACACTGTATTGACTATCGGGCGCTGAACAAGATCACTGTCCGGAATAGGTACCCAATCCCACGGATTGATGACCTTCTCGACCAACTCAAAGGTGCAAAATATTTCAGCAAGATCGACCTGAAGTCTGGGTATCACCAGGTACCAATTGAACCCTCTGATGTGTGGAAGACTGCCTTCAAAGCCAAGGAAGGCCTTTTTGAATGGCTAGTCATGCCTTTCTGGTTGACGAATGCTCCCGCAACATTCATGAGGATGATGGACGACATCTTGCGGCCATTCACCAACTCATTTGTAGTGGTGTAATTGGATGACATTCTGATCTTCAGCAAGACTTGGGAAGAGCACCTTCACCACATCCGACAAGTCCTCCAAACACTACGGCAACACAAGTTGTGTACCAATTTGGAGAAGTGCACGTTTGGCATGACCCAGGTTCAATATCTGGGATACATTATTGATAAAAGGGGGGTGCATGTGGATCCAGCCAAGATCCAAGTTATTCGGGATTGGCCAGCCCCAACCACTATAACAGAGCTTCGCAGCTTTCTGGGTCTTGCTAATTTCTACCGTAGATTCGTGTTGGTATTCTCTCATATCACTTGGCCCTTGAGTCAAGTCACCAAGGGAGAAGCGAGAGAAAAATTCTCTTGGTCGGAACCTCAACAGAAGGCGTTTACAGAATTGAAAAATCGCCTCTATTCTGCCCCAGTGCTCACATTACCAGACTTGCAACAGCCATTTGAGATCTAGACAAATGCCTCTGACTATGCTATTGGGGAAGTTCTTACTCAACAGGGACATCCAGTGGCATATCACAGTGAGACATTTTCTGAGACAGTTCACAAGTATCCCACCTATGACAAAGAAATGTATTCCATTGTGCAAGCCTATCGACAATGGAAGCATTACATTTTGGGGAAGGAAACAATCATCCACACAGACCACCGGCCCCTGCAGTTCATACAGACACAAGGGAAGTTGCAGAATGATCGCCATCAGAAGTGGTCCACATATCTGTAATAGTTTCATTTGAACATCAAGTACAAGAAGGGTAGCACCAATAATGTTGTAGACTGCCTCAGCTGACCACCGATCGTGGCACTCACCACCGTGCTCAACTCTTGTGGGCACGAGACTTCTGATTGGCCACTTCTTTATGAGAGTGACCCAGAATTCGGCCACACTTACAAGGCACTCTTGGGGGGTACGCAAGTTCCAAATTTTCACCTCCAAGATGCACTTTTATGTCACATGGGACACCTTTGTGTTCCTTCAAGCGAGCGTGCCAAGATGATATGGGAAGCACACCACAGTCGAGTCGCTGGGCATTTCGGGGTCTAGAAAATGAGCAATAATAAAAGTATTTCTATTGGCCGAACCTTCGAAAGGATGTCAAGAAGCACATCAAATCCCGCACTGTTTGTGCCATTGCCAAACCAACCATCAAGAAGCAAGGCTTCATATACTCCACTACCTACCCCTAGTCGACCTTGGGAATCCATCTCCATGGATTACATGTCGGGCCTGCCTTCTACTAAGAATGGAAATGACTGTGTTTTCGTGGTCGTTGACAGATTCTCGAAGATGGCCATTATGGTGGCTTGTAAGAAGAATATCACAGCAGAAGCCACTGCTAAACTCTTCTTTGAACGAGTGTGGGTGCACTTTGGGATCCCACAGTCTATCATATCAGATCGGGATAGCAGGTTCCTCAACAAATTTTGGTCCAGCCTCTGGTCGATGTTGGATACCAAGCTCACCAAGTCCACAAATTTCCATCCCCAAACAGATGGCCAGACAGAGGTCGTCAACAGAATGATTGTACACATTCTGCGCATGTACAATTCAAAGCATCCACGCACATGGGACGAGAGCCTCCCCTATGTACAAAATAGTTATAATCGGGCTCTCCACAGTTCAATTGGCCATAGCCCCTTTCAGGTGGGCTTGGGATTCCAGCCACTATGTCCCATTGACGTAGCCATGCCATTTGCAGCTGCTCAAGTCGATTCAGCTCATGTCCAGTCTGAAGTTGACAAAGCAAGTAGCTTCATCAAGCGCATTCAACACATCCGCCAATAGGTTCATGATATATTGGACAGAGCCAATGCGAAGTACAAGCAGTGCCATGATCAACACTGAGTGCCACACAACTTCCAGGTGGGCGACCAAGTATGGCTACATTTGCAGAAGGAGCGCCTCACTGGACCCCACCGCAAGCTTCGCCCGCTCTGATACGGGCCGTACACCGTCACCAAGGTTGTAGGGAATAATGCCTTTGAGCTTAGTATTCCTCCATTCCTTGGTTTGCACCCATTATTCAATGTGGATCGCCTTCTTCCTTACTTCCCACCTCTACTGGACACCTCGGACATTGCAGAACAACTCACACCAACAGAGTTAAACCCAGACTGCATGGAACAAGCCACCACAAATTGTATCATGGACATGCAAATCAAGAACACTCGCCAACAGAAGATCCAACTGTATCGGGTTGTCAAAGTTGGCCAACTCCTACACCAAGGAAAGTGGTTCACCAGGGACCAAGTTCAACAAAAATTTCCTCATCTCATGGAGGAACTTAACGCAATGGGGACCATTGCTTCCTAAGGGGGGAGGAATGATCCAGGTGGATATTGGTGGCCACCCACCTATTCCACTTGGGCCCCCACCATTGTCTCTTTCAGTTTTTCAGTTTCAGTATAACTTACTATTTTTAGCAGTTTTTTCGGGTCCTGAACTTCTGGAGCCGTTTTAAGGCCCTAAACGACGTTTTTTGGGCATCGCGCCTCTAGCAAATATTATTTTGTTTTGAAATGATATTCATGGTGAAAGTTTTAGTCCTCGGATAGAGATTTCTAATGATGTATCATTTGCATCAAACGGAGATAGTATGCCAAAGTTACGTCCCTGGGAAGTTGAAACACCAATTTACCCAAACGGAGCCCATAGTTTTGGCGCTTCATCTCCTAGGGTTAGGTTTTTCGATGTTTAGGGTTCTCCATTGTTTCTCAATAATAAATAGGCCCTCGAGCCTCATTGTAACTCAATTCAGAGGCCTGTAGCCGCCACATCTCTTCTCAGAGATAACTACCAGCGCCCTAGCTAGTTTCATTTCCATTCTGTCTGTAAGCAAATTTCAGTTCTTTGATATTAATGAAATGAAGTGTTATTTCCGCTGCATATCTATATTTATGGTTATATGTTTATTCTATTGCATTCCTGCATAAATCCGGATCATATAGCATCGAAGCATCATGACTCAAAATCACCATGGAATTGAATATCAAGATAGAAATAGCATAAGTATATCATCATCATAGCACTAATCATAATACCGAATTTCATAGTGTCATAGCATTGAGAATTGAGACAACATGATGTCATACATCACTGAGTATCAAAACATAGAACAACACCATATATGAATTGTAGTGATGTGTCCTTCTTGAAAAACATTAAAACTTCACTCTTTGTGATATATCTAAAACATATTTTTGCAATATTACAATATCACTATAATTTTTTACTGAGTTGCATCTTGAAACCACACCAAAAGTGTCATGGAGATAATAGAGCTTGATTTGAAATAGTAACCCCTGTAATTTTCTGAACTTTTGAAATGAACTAAGCTACAAAAGATGATCTGAACTCTAATTGTATATAGTGATTCGAGAATTCAGAGAAGCCTGAATTCCTGAGTGCTGAAATGTGAAATCACGGTGGGGTATATATAGTTGTTCCTCCATAAATGAGCCCACCTGTATTTTTGAATAGTTGTGTCAATAATTAGGCCGACATGAAGACAAATTGAGGCCTACTTGAGTATGTTGTCTTATAGATAATTTGAGGCCGACTTGAAGGCTTATTATGAAGAATATTTTTGCTGAAGACAGAAGATGATGATCTTTGAAGGAGATGACTTAATGAAGGAGCCTTTTGACCCACCTAATATTACATGATTTAAAAATCCAAATAGGATCAATTTAAACTTGTAATGATTAACCTAGAAGTCCACAATTGGGACCTTAATCTAAAATGACCCAAACATGAATATAGCTTTAATAAGTCATTTAATAATAATAATAAATTCTTTTCACAAATACATTAATAATGAAGACTGAACCTAGTTACATTCTTCAACAAATATAATATTGAAAATTTATCATTACATCAAATTTCTTTACACTCTGTGGAAAAATTTGGCAATTCTCAAGTAGAGGTTTTTCCATGTAAAACATTAAATATTAACAATAATTTGGAGGAACTTCAAAAGAGAAAATTAATAATGATGCTACAAAAACATTATTCTTCTTATGCATGGGAATACAATGATATGAAAGGAATTGATTCTAAAACTTATATGAATCACATTTATATTCAAGTAAATTTCAAAATAGTTAGACAACCCCAAAGGAGAATGGATTCAAATCTAAGGGAAATTGTTAAAGAGGAGTTACAAAAAAATTTGAATGTGAATTTCATTTATACTATATCAAATAGTCAATGGGTATCACCTCTAGTGATTGTTCTGAAAAAGAATGGGAAATGGAGAGTATGTATTGATTATAGAGAATTAAACAAATCCACTTTGAAAGATCATTTTCCACTACCATTTATAAATCAAGTGTTAGATACCTTAGCAGGGAAGAAGTATTTTTATTTCTTATATGGTTTTAGTGGATGCAATCAAATCCAACTAGCACCAGAAGATGAAGATAAAACTACCTTTACATGTCCTTGGGGAACATATGCCTATATGGTACTTCCTTTAGGATTATGTAATGCACCTGCAACATTTCAAAGAGAAGTCTTGGGTATTTTCTATGATATCATTCATGATTGTGTGGAAGTATACATGGATGGTTTTACTATGTATGGAAATTCTTTCAAATAAGCTATGGAAAATTTGGAAAAGGTTCTTGTTAGATGTAAAGAATCAAATCTGTCATTAAGCCATGAAAAATGTTTTGTGATGTTTAATGAAGGCGTTATTTTAGGTTACCATAATGGAGGTAAATTTTAGATGGACACACCTAAGGTAGAATTCATTTCTAAAATTTCAATTCATGTTTGTCAAAGAGATGTTAGAATTTTTCTCGGATTTACAGGATACTATATAATATTCATAGAAAACTTCACAAAAATAGTCTCTCCACTTTTCAAACTTCTTAGTAAAGATTGTGATTTTTCATGGAACTTCAATTGTCAAAAAGCATTTGAAACATTGAAACAAAGAATTAATGAAGCACCCATTTTAAGAGGACCAAATTGGACTCCCCCTTTTCACATATCTACTATGCTTCATACACAACGTTAGGGGTTGTATTGGGACAAAAGGATTTAACTCCTTATGATATTTATTACACAAGTAAAAAATTGACGCCAACACAGTTAAATTATATTGTAATTGAAAAGAGCTTTTAGTTGTTATTCATGCCATTAACAAATTTTGTCATTACATTACTCATTATGAAACTTTTATCCATACAGATAATTCTTCCATTAGATACTTAATGAATAAACCAATTACTAATGGAATAATTACAAGATGGTTGTTATTAGCACAAGAATTCAATATTACTATTATTGATAGACCTGGAAAAGAAAATGCAGTTGATGACTTCCTTTCCATAATGAAAAATGATAATGTTGATTTTCCTGTAAAAGACAATTTTCCTGATGAATATACTTTTACAGTATGTACTAAATTGCCTTAGTTTGTAGATATTGTCAATTATTTAGCTATAAGAAAATTTCCACCATAATTATCGGCAAAATAAAAGCAAAAAGTTATCAAAACAAGTGCATCATGTTCATGGATAGATGGGGAATTATACAAAACTGGACCATATTTGATCATTCGAAGATGTGTCCGAAAAGATGAAGTACCAAAAATATTAAAATCTTTCCATGATGAACCATGTGGAGGGAATTTTGCTACAAAAAGAACTGCATACAAAATCATTCTTTTGGGATATTATTAGCCATATATTTTTATAGATGCCAAAGAATATGTCAAAAGATGTGATAGTTCTCAGAGAATAGGAAATCTAGTACCTTCAGATGAAATGCCTCTACAACCTCAGGTACTTATAGAGCCTTTTGAAATATGTGCTCTAGATTTTGTTGGACCTATAAATCCTCCATCCAAACAAAAAAGGTACATAATTGTTTGCACATATTATGTCACAAAATGGGTAGAAGCTAAGCCTGTTTTATTTGCAACTGAAAATGTTGTAGTTACATTTATTTTTGAGGATATTTTTACTCATTTTGGTGTTCCAAGATAAATTGTAACAGATCAAGGTACCCAATTAACATCCAAGTTGGTACGGAAGATTATGGAGCAGTAAAAAATCAAAAATCGAAAGTCCACTCCATATCATCCACAAGACAATGGGAAGGTGGAATCTACCAACAAATTTCTTGAAGAAATTCTTACCAAAACTGTGCATTTTCATAGAAAATATTGGGCATAAAAATGTACAGAAACATTCTAGGAATATCATACCACCTGGAGAAAAGAAAGAAAAGAAAAGGATAGAAGAGCAGAGAAGGAGAGAAGAAAAAATAAAAGAAGATACAGTTGCACACGAAGAGCATCAAAGACAAGAAGAACAATAAAAGAAAAGACGAGAAGCCGAGAAGAAAAAGAAAAAGGAGGAATACATGAGGGATAAAGGACAAATAATCAAGGGGTAGAGGAGACCGGGACATAGCAATAAAATCTAAATGAACGAGTAGAATTGCCCCTGCTATATGTTCCCCCCTCCACTCCCAATACTAGAGTTCATCTACCCCTCTGAGAGTTGGGCCTTCCGGATGAGTCAGAGGATGAAGTGTTGGACCTAACTAGACTCACCTTTGATCAATTCAGTCACAAAATCATACAAGAGAGGAGAAAATGCTTCACCGATAACCCGGTTGAACCTTTGTCTATATATACAGAAAAGGAAATAGTCATGGATACTGCAGCAAATCCTGAGATGATTGCTTCAATAGGAACCGCTTCCGTAGTCGCTACTGAAATGAACATGGGATGGATGAGAAGGCAGATAAGATAACTATGAAATAGGATTCACGTAGCTAAACAAAGGGCCACTAAGGAAGAGGAAGAAAAGAAAGTTCTGGAGGAGGAGAATAAAGTACTACAACTAACTCACACCAATGCAATTGAACTGCAATCTGGAATCAAGAGTGAGACTAAAACTCTAGGGGGAGCCATGCTACTGGTTTATGAAGAGATGATGAAGCTACGTCATTCATTCACTCCTATGTTGATTATACAATCCAATACCAGGGAGAAGTCATCCAGGTTGAAGGATGTGGACAAGGTTCTTTCCTCTTACAAACATCTCCTCACTGGGATGGATTCAATGACCGAAGTTCATCACACACCTTCCATCAGGACATTGGGAGCAGAAAAAGGCCAAGAAGAGGTTTTGCAGGAGATTCAAGGATTTCTCAACCCAATCTAGCAAGCCTCCATCTCAAGTGACTTGAAAGTGACAAAAGATAATATTGTGCATTATGTAGTAGAACCATTGAGGATATACACTAAAATTGGTGACCTAGTCAAATCAGATCAACGCCAAGAACGCTAATTCCTTATGCCCTTGAGTGCCTGCATAGACATGGGGAGGAAAGGACTCAACTAGCTCCAATAGATGTTGACTAAAAATCATGGCAAACGTATCTCAAAGATCATCAACACACTGATATCCCAGACTTGTCAATCACCAAATCACTAACATAGGGTCATTGCATTTGAAAAATCATTTCATTTTTTGTTGCACAACACAGTAGAGTAGGAAAATCGAATTAGGAGTCTAGAGAAACATGGGGGACTAGGAGTGCACAAGCAACTCTTAGTCGCAAGGAAGACCAAGATTTTTGGGGAGGCCAAATGTCATAGGCAACCCAAGAGTCACCCCCCATCCTATATGTACACCCTCAAGTCATTTTGAAAGGGCTTTTGGTTTTTGGACTTTTGAGATATATTTATTGTTTCCTTTTGAGAATGTATGTGTTTTTTGATGAACACAAGAAGTGATAGTGGATTTCAATATTGGATCTGATCGAAGTCTCTTCTGTGGTGATGGTGTGAATATTGTTTCTTCAACCGAATGAATGCTTCTTCAAGTTGTGGTGCACTTTCTACTCATGTATTTCCTTATGTTATGAGTTTCCTTTCAACATGCAGATGGCATATGGTGTGCTAAGATTAAGCTATGTCAATGAATTTATTTTTGATATCTGTTTTAAATCGTCCTTGGATTGTGCACATGTTATAGATGAAATGCTTAGCCATCGTGAACTTTTTATTGTTTTTTAAGTGAATATCGTCTTAAGTGTGATCTTAGTAAATGCTTTGCTAATAATGCTTTTCTTAAGTTTCATGCTTTGAAATCCATTTTTTTATTCATGGTGTTGTGTGGCACAGGGATTTTGTTAATCACCGACTTTTGTTCCTTCAAATACCATGCATTCTCCACTCAGTGAGTTCCCTTCTTGTCTGAAAGGAACTACTCCTTACCTGTTGCTTCCATACGAACATGGGAAGTGTTCTGAAGGACCTTTCTCGATAAATTATTAGAAGATAAGACCCCTTCCATGCTCCTCACTTAGTTGAGCACGTTGAAATGGAAAAGGAAGGAGAAGTTCAAAAACTTCAATCAACGATTCACCACTATTTTGAATACGTTTCCACCGAACATGGTCCTCAACGATTCCATCACCATAGACTATTACACAAGGGCTCTTTTGCGTGATATCATTGTGTTTGTTAAGCGCAAAGTGAAGGTTACCCTCGCTTAAAATTTCGTGGCAGATCTTGCCACTGAGAAATATATGCTCTCTATAGGGATCCTCGATCATGACAATCGTGGTGACCCAAAGTCTATGAACAAGAAGTCACAACCTTCAACCAGTAAGAAGGGGGATAAGGCTAAAGGCCCCTTTGATTTTGAAAGAATTGTTAAATATTTGAAACTCCTAACGAATGAAGTCTCAAATATGAAAAGAAAGACATGTGATGCCTCCTAGAGTAACAAACCTCCCAAAATGTTTTTTAGGAAGAGCAACAATACCCCAAATCGGCCCCCTCAGAACCCCAACACAAATTTCAACGTTGAAGAGATCGACAAAGATATTTTTTTTTCTTTTCACCAGGCCTCTCATTCGGAGAAAATATGCCTCCAATGTATCCATAGCATGACCATTTTGGTGAATCAACTCCTAGAATACCATACGGTAGGGGACCTTGATGAAGTGGCTGACATGCCTACGGGGGAAGCCTTCCCTCCTGACGAGAATGTAGGATCGACTATTTTAGCCTTCGAATTTGTAACACCTCCACTTACCAAAAAAAAAAAAATTCTATTTAAAGTATTAAACATATACAAATCAATATATGTTACCATTTTAAAGTTCTATTTAAAATATTAAACATATACAAATCAATACATGTTATCACTCAAAGTTCCTCTAACCCCCTTTTTTTTGCAAATCTATAATTATATCCATAGATAGATAGTCTTATCGATTTTTAATCAAACCATATCGATTTCGAATCAAGCAATATGCTTCCCTTACTCACGTTAACAACATAATGATATGACCATATAATTTTAATTGTTAATCTCTCACGATTTTTCTCTTATGTCAACACTACGTATAGACTTTACATTGAAGTTGAATATCGTTATGTTGGTTGTCATGGCGCAAAGGCCATTCGCCTTCCAAAATAATGTTATGGTTAATACATTTGGATTTGGGGATTCATCTCATGAACGCACGGCTACTGTCGCTTGTCTACCATACTTTAACTTATCGTCCTG
This sequence comes from Pinus albicaulis, assembly GCA_034641835.2. Classification (NCBI taxonomy): domain Eukaryota; kingdom Viridiplantae; phylum Streptophyta; class Pinopsida; order Pinales; family Pinaceae; genus Pinus; species Pinus albicaulis. Next base: position 1,203,920,021 of record CM076577.1, read on the forward strand.
ATCAATTCGTTAGCTCAACGATATGAAGAGCAAGGAGATGCATGAATATTTAATTGTGTACCATTCCGGTTCCACACAATACGTATGCTATTAATGGACTGGAGAATTCTCTGCCTCGATTCTTTCACGACTTAATTCCGGACAAGATGTGTGTATGCCTTGAGTCGACTTTGCCTATCTGTCGATGTACTCCGTCGTACGATCGGATTTAGGGTTTTTGACCCTGGGATTTTCGTCGTCGATCCTTGTGATACCCACTCGATGAATGAAAAGTGTAGCGTTGAGATGTTAGGGTTTTTCCTCTTACATTTTCCATTAAACCTCTTTTACTTCATGGTTTCATCTTTCTCCGAAGTCTTCTTCCTTCTCGACATCTTTGCAGGAGGCTTATTCAATCTGAATTAAGCGATTTCTCTCTGGACGCAATGCGTCTCCAATAACCAGGTAATTCTGTGGGTCTTCCTCACGCTTTTTCGATGTTATCTATAAATTTTGAATTTGATTTCGGCATCAAAATTTCCTAAGTGTCCTCACCCTATCTCACAGGGTAGACGAGGGTCGTTTTGGACAGAAAGGCATAGAAATTTTTGTCTTACTAGCACCGCCATGCCCTGGGTAAATTCCCTATTTTCGTCCTCAATGATTTATGTAGTTTTTAGTTATGGCTATCGTTGCATATTTTGATTTCATCCTCTTGTTCTTAACCAAAAGGTGTTACTTCGTGGTCGGCCACAGAGCTTAACTCAGTTTTTCATTTTGTCTCAGGTATCACAATTTCGTTGGTTTGGTCTTCTCGGCGTCGCAAACCCTGCATGGTAAATGTTACCATTTCACCCCCAAGAAATACGTTGACGCTGAGCTTTCTTCATTGATTTTATGGATACGTCCTGCGTTGAGATTTCTCTGTTACTAATTGAATTTGTAATTTATTCGGTTGCAGGTAATGTAGTTCGTTCAGCATCTTGTCGTGAGCGTTGGTTTATAACTCTGTTTTGTATTTCCTTACTAACGTAGGGTTACGCTCTTCACTACAGGTTGGTAGACGTTGCTCTACCTCTGTCGACTCTGAACTTATAATGTTACTTGACCACTATCTGCTATAGTTATGAGGGCTAGCCCGCGCGGCTATTCTAATTGGTTGTGTAATGAGAACTTAATTTAACTTTCTCGTTCCTAATAATAGAGTTTCGACTCAACTGTATAGTCTTGAAATTTGTTCATAACCCCATTTCTACGGGGACGCTCCAGCTCTGTCTATTCTCTGTTATTTTATTTGGTACATTGGTGATGGTTTAAATCTTTTGTTAGCTCACAGCTGGATAGACCTATAATAGTTCATTTTATACATATAAATATATGTATGCCTTTACACTGAGTTGGTTTTTATTTCGTGCATGCACAACCCTAAGCTCGATGTAGTTGTTTCTGCTAATTTCAATCATAATTACCATTCAGTATGACGCATATAATGTAGTAGGTGAAATTATGTTGAAATTGTCGAATTTGTCCGATAATAGAATAGGGTAGTTTAATACAATTTTGGTTTCACTGAAAATCTCTCTCTCTCAATTATTTTTCAATTATGCACATTCAGGTTTCGCAATAGTTATAACCATTACATGTATGTCAAGTAATATGTCTGAATTCTTCTAGTTGACTATATAATTTCTGGTGCATGAGTAGATCTTCAGTACTCACCTATGAAAGCTTTACTTTTGGTTCTAATACAGCTTATAAGAGCTAGTTTTGTTGAAGATTGCAACAAGAAACAATGAAGGAGGCATCCTGAAACATCTTTCCTGATCCTAGTTGGAAAGTGATCACCAAAACTAGGTGGGGGCCACACAGGTGATTTTTGTCGCAAAGTCTATTTTTAGACATATGGATCATGGTCTATGAGTCAGCAGATGCTATTTTGTGGATGGCTAAGTCAAGTTGGTAAAAATATATGGACTCTATTTTTAGACATTTTCATTAGGTTCACTAATCTGCCAAGAAAATACCTACTTCTATTATTAGCTCTTAATAATATTTTGACTATAAACATTATCTTATCCTCTTGGAGCACTTCAGTTTGATGCTTGGATGTGGCACATGCAGCTGACAGAAGGAAATACGCTTTTCCTAAGGGTTAGTTGAGCTATTGTATGGTTGACTTCAGTTAGAACTCATGTGGCAGAGTTTGGTGGAGTTGATGAGACAGTTGGTGGAGTTGTGTTCGGTTTAACTTAGTTGAACTAGTTGTATTTAGTCTAACCGATAAATACACTAGTGATGAGTGGTTTGAATTAATTAATAATTAATTCACTAATTATTAACTCATAATTCAACTAAATAACACATCAGTTAACTGCAATGCATGGACAGTTCAGTGGAGACCAGTGTTAGAGGTGGGTGAAAGGGTGAGTGTGACTATCAGTTGTGACTATAGCTGTGCATGAGATTTGCACACACATTGATTGAGATTGCCAATGAGGATTGCGCAGTACAAGCCAGTGGGATTCGAACTTGGATCTCATCATTATTCATCTTGGATTGCGCAATATAGGTAGGCAGACAGGTGGAGGAGATTTGAACTTGTGACTTGTTCATATCTGAGCTAGTTTGTGTGTAGCATGTGAGATAGTGCTGAGAGCTGTGAGGAGCTTTGTGCTATGTATTATTACATGTTCTCTATCATTATAATATACAGATAGTTGGGGGTTTTCAGCTGTAAGCTTTCCCCATTACATACTGTGTTATATGTGTGCTTGATTATGTTTTAATGTGCGCATGCGACTGCTTCTAATTCCACAAATTGATGATCAATGGTAGAAGATATTATGTATTATGCATGAAGCTCAAATAGTGTGTAATCAGGATAATCTCGGTGAATAATTCATCTATTATTCAAATTTCTACATGGTATCAGAGCAAAGTTGATCATCGAATCTATTACAGTGATTACATTTTATTTCTTTAGGCAGAGTCTGTACGAGGGCCAGGTAGCCTCTGGATTCATCCTTTTTTTTGAAAGGTGAGATATCCAGTAAACACCCCTTATAGTCGATCTTTGTACTAGAAATACTTTGTTCTCACAGATCAGAAGCGGTTGAGTTTTGAGTTGGTGGAATTTGAATTTGCAGCAGTGTTTTCTTGGTGTCGAAGTTGAGATGTCTTTCAACGGATTGCGATTGGAGTATGCCCTTGAAGGCAGCTCCAATTATGTTGCATGGAAGGATAGGATGGAGGCGGTGTTAGATGACAACGGGTTGAAGGAGTTCATAGATGCTGAAGTCCCAAAGCCTACTGATGCTGCTCAAGTTGAGGTTTGGCAAAAGAAGACAACAAAATGTCGAAGGATTCTGTTGGAGGGCGTGAAGGATCACATTGTATCCAGCCTGCATGGTAAAGCTTCTCCATACTTGATGTGGAAAGCTTTGACAGATTTGTTCCAAAGCAAGAGTGACCAAAGGAAGTTGGCGCTCAAGGATAAACTCAGGAAAATAAAGATGGAGAAGAATGACATTATTCCGGTATACTTGACAAAGTTTGTCCACTGCAGGGATGAGCTTGGGAGTGTAGGAGTTAGTGTGGATGATGAGGAATTGGTGAGCTTGGCTCTCCTTAGGCTTCTGAAGAGTTGGCACTCCTATCAAGACTCTATCAATGGTCGGGAAAATTTCTGTTCGGTATTTTACTACTGATTTTGTACATGGAATCTATTATAAACAGAAGATAGCATTAGTATCATGATTTCGGTTTATTCCATATACAAAGTTCTTCCAGGTTCAGTTTATCATGCAAACACCCAAACTCTTTTCTGGAATCTGATGTTAAATTTTCATTGGCATACATCTACCTCTATAATAGTAGAACTTATCACCATCCCTCAGTATTAATACGGGAGACTAGTTTATTTATTTACTTCTTTCTTTATTTTTTCTGAAGCAGATTAAAGTTACACTTTAATTATTCCAGGGAGACAATTTCACTCTCTCCATATTTAGACCACATCATGGTTTAGAGATTCTGGCTGACAATGTCCCAGGGATTTTTTCTTACTACTATACAGAGTTAGGAGAACTAATTCTTATATTCAACTTTGTTAAAAGTAAAGAAATCTATTATACCTCAATATAAAACAACACAATCATCATAACACTTTTCACTACTGTCTAACAAGATCATATTTAAATTCCTCAACAAAACAGTGTGCATAACACTTCTGCAATTTGACCCAACCTTAGATTTCTTCTGTCCTCAAGAACTCACCCCCGAGCTAAGATCCTCTCCTAGAAAAAACCAACCTCTAATCTGTTCAGGAATAGCTTATTTAAGCTTTTGCTCCCCAAAGCTTGTTTCTAATTCTGCGTCCAGAATTACAGGATGTTTTTCTTCCTGTTTGCCTAGGATTCCCTTTTTTAGGGACTTTTAAAGCTTCTTTCTGCTTTTCCCAGCTTTTTACCTCTTCCCAACTACTCTCCACATCATTGGGGAAACTAGATTTTCCTCAAAATCTAATTTGGAAATAAATTCGTTCAAGGATTTTTGAAAGATTTTCGGGGAAAGTATTTGCCTCTTTCCATCCTCATGGATTTAGCAAGTGATCTCATAATTCTCATTTGGTCAATATGCACAGAATTATTTTGTTTATTTTTCATAATTAAATATTTAATTACATCCACAAAATACTTATCCATTGGGGTCCACTCCCCTTTGGATTAAATTTCAAATGTCTAACTTTAAAAGAAACATAAAACTAGGGGTGTTACACATTCCCCCTCTGAAAGCAAACACCGTCCTCGGTGTTGATATCTAACTACTAGAGTTCATTTTCCAAACAAAAATGGATATTTTTCCATCATTTCAACTTCTCTTTCCCAGGTAGCTTCTTCAGCAGTAAAGTGTTTCCACTGCACCTTTACTCTTGCTACCGTTTGATTCCTCAATTCAATTTCTTCCCGCTCCAATATTTGAAGCGGATCTGGAAGGAACTCCCCTTCTGGTTCCACATGTATCACATTCCAATCAATAATGTGAGAAGCATCATGTACATATCTTTTTAATAATGAAACATGAAACACATCATGAACTCTAACATGGGGCGGTAAGGCCAGCTTATAAGCCATTGGTCCCACCCTTTCTAACACCTCAAAAGGACCACAATATCTAGGAGCCAATTTTGCACAACTTCCAGCATAAAGTGTGCTCTTTTTGGGTTTAATACGCAAATACACATGCTCCCCCACTTTGAATTCTCGATGTACCCTCTTCTTATCAGCATAGTTTTTTTGTCGATCTTGTGTTGTCTTGATATTTCTTTGTATTTGTTTAACAATTCTTTCCATCTCTTGTAAAGCATCGGGTTCCAACATTAGCTTATCCTCAGGTTGGCTCCAGCTCAAAGGATTACGACATTTCCTTCCATAGAGTGCCTTAAACGGACTCATTTTAATGGAGGATTGATAGCTGTTATTATAGGCAAATTCAGCTAAATGCAAGTAGTCCTCCCATTTTGATGGCCTATCCATCACATACATTCTCAACATATCTTCTAAAATCTGATTTTTTCTCTCTGTCTGACCGTCTGTCTGCGGGTGATATGCAGTGCTAAAATTCATCTTAGTGCCCATGCCCCCAAACATACCTTTCCAAAAGGCTGTTGTGAACTTAGCATCTCTATCTGAAACAATCATCTTTGGAATCCCATGGAGCCTTACTGCTTCCCTCAAGAATACATCTGCTACTTGGGCTGTCCCAAAAGTAGATTTCACAGGTATGAAGTGTGCAGCTTTTGTTAAAGTGTCTACCACCACCATCACTGACTCGTGTTGGTATTTGGTTTTGGGTAGCCCTGTTATGAAATCTATAGAAACTGTGTCCCATTTCCATTCTGCAATCGGAAAAGGATTTAGAAGACCAGCAGGATGTTGATGCTCAACTTTAACTAGTTGACACTCCATGCACCTAGCTAAATATTATGCTACATCTCTTTTCATTCCTGGCCAAAACAACTTCTTTCTCAAAACTGTTAACATTTTCTAATATCCAGGATGTCCTGCATATGGCTGTTTGTGATATTCATCTAAGATTTCTTTTTTCAAAGTTTCTACATTGGGGACATACAATCTATTTTTGTAGCAGATCAGCCCTTTTTGGTTTTGAGTGTATTCAGCGATCTCCTTCTTTAGTATTTTCACCTGTAGATTCTCATAATTTGGATCCTGGTCTACTACCTTTCTCACTAGGTCTTCTAAATCAAAATTAGCACTACTTCCAATACTGTTTATGTTTCGGCAAGCATTTCTGCTCAATGCATCAGCAACTTTATTTTCTTTCCCTCTGATATGCTCACTCAGAAAAGACATCCATCTGGCTTGTCTAGCATTCAAATCAGTTTGGGAAAAGAAATATTTAAGACTAATATGTTCAGTCATCAATGTAAATTTCTTTCCAAGAAGATAGTGTCGCCACATCTTCAAGGCATGGATTACAGTAGCCAATTCCAAATCATAAGCACTATAGTTCTGTTCATGTGTCTTTAGTTTCCTAGACTCATATGCAATAACCGAATTTTCTTGCAACAGTACTCCTCCCAATCCTTCTCTACATGCATCGGTACACACCACAAATTCCTTATCAGGGTCTGCAATCTTCAGTATAGGGGTTGTAGTGAGTTTCAGTTTTAAGTGTTCAAAACTGTTTTGGCATTTTTCAGTCCACTCAAATTTGACACCTTTTCTTTGTAGTGAAGTTATGGGATATGCTATTGCAGAAATTCTTTCCACAAATCTACGATAGTAACCTGAAATCCCCATAAATGATCTCACCGCTGAAACATCAGTTGGTACTAGCCACTCTCTAATAGCCTTTATCTTTTCAGGGTCAACAGCCAACCCTTGTTCAGAAATAATATGTCCCAAGTATTGGATTTTGTCCTTATAGAATTCACATTGGATGAACTTGGCATACAACTGGTTTTCTTTCAGATTTTGCAACACTATCCTCAAGTGTTCTTTATGATCCTCCTCACTTTTTGAGTAAACTAAAATATCGTCTATGAACACTAGTATGAATTTATCCAAGTATTTGTTTAACACACTGTTCATTAGGCATATAAAGGTGGCAAGGGAATTTGTCAACCTGAAAGGTAGGACTACAAATTCGTAGTGACCATACCTGGTTCGAAAAGCTGTTTTGCTAATGTCTTCCTCCTTAATTCGGAGCTGGTGATAACTAGTCCTTAGATCAATCTTAGAAAATATTGAAGCCCCTCTTACTTGATCAAAAAGATCATCAATTCGAGGTAAAGGGTATTTTTTTTTAATTGTCAACTTATTCAGTTGACGATAATCAATGCACATTCTAAAGGTTCCATCCTTCTTTTTCACAAACAGCACCGGTGCTCCCCAAGGAGACACACTTGGTCGGATATAACCCTTATCCAGCAATTCTTGCAATTGCATTTTCAGCTCCATGAGTTCAGGGGGACTCATTCGATAGGGGGCGCGGGAAACAGGTGTTTCTCCCGGCACCAAATCGATTGAAAATTCAATCTCTCTTTTGGGGGGAATATGAGGAATCTTATCTGGAAAAACTTCCTTAAACTCTCTCACTACTAGCAAAGTATCCATCAGGTTTGCTTCAGGTTGCTGTTCTAATTCTTCAACATGTATTACATATACTTGGTATCCTTTCCTAGCTGTTCGTTTTAGTTGCAGTGCTGATATTTGTCTTACAGAGATAGGTTTTTGTTTTCCCTGGAGAATAAAAGGTTTCCCCTCTTCATCTATACAATGCAGGGTCTTATCCCAACAGTTCATCATGGCCTTTTTCTTTTCCAGCCAGTCCATTCCTATCAGCAAGTCATATGAACCTAATGGCAGAATGTTTAAATTCACTTCTGTTTGAAAATCATTTAATTTGATTGTTGTTTCAGGTAACTTATGAGTTACTTTCCTCTTGGTGCTAGTGGCTAACTGGACCAACCAAGACTGCGGAAATTTTTCAGTTTTAAGATTGCATTTCTCTACCACTTGTGGACTAATGTAACTCAAGGAAGCACCCAGATCAATTAAAATTGTAACAGATTGGTCAGCAATCTTACCTTCTATTTCAACCATGGTAGCTTGGTGTTCTGCTTGTCGATTCAACAAGGCTGCACTGATAGTGGGTATATTTCTTGCTATGTCATTCACTGTGATAGCTTCTCGATCTCTCATAATCATCTAAATGTTTCGGTGGGGACAATCCCTCAAGAGATGGGGTTCTCCACATCCCCAGCATTTCAAAGGTTCCCTCATTTTAACTGTGCCTTCCTTCTTATTTCCTTCATCTATTTGTTTGGAACCAACTTGGGACTGAGCTGTTTGGCTTTATTTTGGTTTATTAAACTTTTTCCGCTGATGATCCATACCAAAATTCTTTAATTAAGTTGGTTTCTGTTTTCTTCCCTTGATTTCACATTTGTTTATCCAGCCTTTTCCATGCTCACCCTTTCCTTTAAACTGCTGGTAGCATAATCTAGCTTTTCTTACTGCTTCGTCCATAGTTTTTGGGTTATCAAACTCAATCTTCTCTTTGTACACAACAGACAAACAATTCAAAAACCTTTTCACCTTTGCCTTCTCTTCTCAAATGTAAGGGACATATCTCAACAAATTTGTAAATTTGGTGACAAACTCATCGATAGTGAGTTGTCCCAGTCTGATTTCATGGAATTCCTTTGCTTTATCATCATAATAACGTTCATTTAAATAGCGGTTTTTAAACTTAACCTGGAAATCTTCCCAAGTAACTGTATTTTCATCAATGGCATGAACCATTTTCGTCTCCTCCCACCACAAGGTAGCCTTACCTTGTAGCTGGTAGACAGCTAATCTGGCTTTCAGATTGCTTTCATATTCATATACTTGGAAATATTTAATCATGTTCAACAACAAGGCTTCAGCATCTTCTTCCTTCTCCCCATCATAGGAGGGAGGTTTGATCTTTCGGAATTCCCCCTGTAATTCCTTTTTCTGCTTATACTAATGCCTAGTAACATCATCTTCCTCATATTCATCAGAGAACTTTCCCTTCTTCCTCTTTCCGGAACCTTCACCTTCTTGGCTGTTCCGAGAGGTTAATTCTCTGATGAGCTTTTCCTGCTCCTCACTGGCTAATGACAATCTGTCATTCTGGCTTCTTAGCTCAGCCATCTCTCGTTGCAAACTGTGCAACATATCCATCACTGAAGTGTTGGGATCTGGTGTATTATCGTCATCACGCAGATCAACATAAATTTCCTCACCTTCTGCCATTCAACTTCTCTGTTTCAGCACCACTGTACACTAAACATCACAGATCAGTAATTAAAAAAAAAATTCTCAACAATAAATAATTTATACAGTGAGCACAACAACAACAGCCCAGTTTTATGTAACATGAGCTCTGATACCATTTGTCACACCTCCACTTACCAAAAAATAATAATTTCTATTTAAAGTATTAAACATATACAAATCAATATATGTTACCACTTTAAAGTTCTATTTAAAATATTAAACATATACAAATCAATACATGTTATCACTCAAAGTTCCTCTAACCCCTTTTTTTTTCACAAATCTATAATTATATCCATAGATAGATAGTCTTATCGATTTTCAATCAAACCATATCGATTTCGAATCAAGCAATATGCTTCCCTTACTCATGTTAACAACATAACGATATGACCATATAATTTTAATTGTTAATCTCTCACGATTTTTCTCTTATGTCAACACTACATATAGACTTTACGTTGAAGTTGAATATCGTTATGTTGGTTGTCATGGCGCGAAGGCCATTTGCCTTCCAAAATAATGTTATGGTTAATACATTTGGATTTGGGGATTTGTCTCATGAACGCATGGCTACTGTCGCTCATCTACCATACTTTAACTTATCGTCCTGATCAATTCGTTAGCTCAACGATACAAAGAGCAATGAGATGCATGAATATTTAATTGTGTACCATTCCGGTTCCACACAATACGTATGCTATTAATGGACTGGAGAATTCTCTGCCTCGAGCCTTTCACGACTTAATTCCGGACAAGACATTCGTATGCCTTGAGTCGACTTTGCCTATCTATCTATGTACTCCGTCATACGATCGGATTTAGGGTTTCTGACCCTGGGATTTTCGTCGTCGATCCTTGTGATACCCGCTCGATGAATGACAAGTGTAGCGTTGAGATGTTAGGGTTTTTCCTCTTACATTTTCCATTAAACCTCTTTTACTTCACGGTTTCATCTTTCTCCGAAGTCTTCTTCCTTCTCGGCATTTTTGGAGGAGGCTTATTCAATCTGAATTAAGCGATTTCTCTCTGGACGTAATGCGTCTCCAATAACCAGGTAATTATGTGGGTCTTCCTCACGCTTTTTCGATGTTATCTCTAAATTTTGAATTTGATTTCGGCGTCAAAATTTCCTGAGCGTCCTCACCCTATCTCACAGGGTAGACGAGGGTCGTTCTGGACAGAAAGGCGTAGAAATTTTTGTCTTACTAGCACCGCCATGCCCTGGGTAAATTCTCTATTTTCATCCTCAAAGATTTATGTAGTTTTTAGTTATGGCTATGGTTGCATAGTTCGATTTCCTCCTCTCGTTATTACCCAGAAGGTGTTACTTCGTGGTCGGCCACAAAGCTTAACTCAGTTTTTCATTTTGTCTCAGGTATCACAATTTTGTTGGTTTGGTCTTCTCGACGTCGCAAACCCTGCATGGTAAATGTTACCATTTCACCCCCAAGCAATACGTTGACGCTGAGCTTTCTTCATTGATTTTATGGATACGTCCTGCGTTGATATTTCTTTGTTACTAATTGAATTTGTAATTTATTCGGTTGCAGGTAATGTAGTTCGTTCATCATCTTGTCGCGAGCGTTGGTTTATAACTCTGTTTTGTATTTCCTTACTAACGCAGGGTTACGCTCTTCGCTACAGGTTGGTAGACGTTGCTCTACCTCTGTCGACTCTGAACTTATAATGTTACTTGACCACTATCTGTTATAGTTATGAGGGCTAGCCCGCGCGGCTATTCTAATTGGTTGTGTAATGAGAACTTAATTTAACTTTCTCGTTCCTAATAATAGAGTTTCGACTCAACTGTATAGTCTTGAAATTTGTTCATAACCCCATTTCTACAGGGACGCTCCAGCTCTGTCTATTCTCTGTTATTTTATTTGGTACATTGGTGTTGGTTTAAATCTTTTGTTAACTCACAGCTGGATAGACCTATAATAGTTCATTTTATACATATAAATATATGTATGCCTTTACACTGAGTTGGTTTTTATTTCGTGCATGCACAACCCTAAGCTCGATGTAGTTGTTTCTGCTAATTTCAATCATAATTACCATTCAGTATGACACATATAATGTAGTAGGTGAAATTATGTTGAAATTGTTGAATTTGTCCGATAATAGAATAGGGTAGTTTAATACAATTTTGGTTTCACTGAAAATCTCTCTCTCTCAATTATTTTTCAATTATGCACCTTCAGGTTTCGCAATAGTTATAACCATTACATGTATGTCAAGTAATATGTCTGAATTCTTCCAGTTGACTATATAATTTCTGGTCCATGAGTAGATCTTCAGTACTCACCTATGAAAGCTTTACTTCTGTTTCTAATACAGCTTATAAGAGCTAGTTTTTTGTTTCCATATCAGTTTGTAAAATGAGAAAATGTTATGTATAAGAATAGAAAGTTGTACTGGTTATGGACCCGTCCAACATCTTATTTCCTGTCATTTGTTATCATTTAATTTTAAGAAATTAAAATTGCAGACTTTGGAAATGTACATGTGTAAATGCATGTATTTGTTTAAAGCTATATAATCTGCCTTCAGGCCTACTTATAGACATTGAAAAGGGTTATTTACCTTATTTGTACTCTGGAATCATTACTATACTTACACAGATTCAATTTTCCTAAAGCAATGGAATAAGAAAGTCAATGACTCTAATGGCTAGTAATCACTTCTCACCAGCATTTCTTTAGGCTTTGCTAATGAATCTCTGTTTTTCCAAGTAACTTCTAAATTCTGTCTGCAGTTCATTATAATTTCTGTTCGGTATTTTACTACTGGTTTTGTACATGGAATCTACTATAAACAGAAGATAGCATTAGTATCATGATTTCGGTTTATTCCATATACAAAGTTCTTCCAGGTTCAGTTTATCATGCAAACACCCAAACTCTTTTCTGGAATCTGATGTTAAATTTTCATTGGCATACATCTACCTCTATAATAGTAGAACTTATCACCATCCCTCAGTATTAATACGGGAGACTAGTTTATTTATTTACTTCTTTCTTCTTTTTTTCTGAAGCAGATTAAAGTTACACTTTAATTATTCCAGGGAGACAATTTCACTCTCTCCAGATTTAGACCACATCATGGTTTAGAGATTCTAGCTGACAGTGTCCCAGGGATTTGTTCTTACTACTATACAGAGTTAGGAGAACTAATTCTTTTATTCAACTCTGTTAAAAGAAAAGAAATCTATTATACCTCAATATAAAACAACATAATCATCATAACACGTTTCACTACTGTCTGACAAGATCATATTTAAATTCCTCAACAAAACAGTGTGCATACCACTTCTGCAATTTGACCAACCTCCCAACCTTAGAGTTCTTTTGTCCTCAAGAACTCACCCCCGAGCTGAGATCCTCTCCTAGAACAGACCAACCTCTAATTTGTTCAGGAATAGCTTATTTAAGCTTTTTCTCCCCAAAGCCTGTTTCTAATTCTGCGTCCAGAATCACAGGATGCTTTTCTTCCTTTTTGCCTAGACTTCCCTTTTTTAGGGACTTTTAAAGCTGCTTTCTGCTTTTCCCAGCTTTTTACCTCTTCCCAACTACTCTCCACATCATTGGGGAAACTAGATTTTCTTCAAAATCTAATTTGGAAATAAATTCTTTCAAGGATTTTTTAAAGATTTTTGGGGAAAGTATTTGCCTCTTTCCATCCTCATGGATTTAGCAAGTGATCTCATAATTCTCATTTGGTCAATATGCACAGAATTATTTTGTTTATTTTTTGTAATTAAATATTTAATTACATCCACAAAATACTTATCCATTGGGGTCCACTCCCCTTTGGATTAAAGTTCAAATGTCTAACTTTGAAAGAAACATAAAACTAGGGGTGTTACAGAATTCATCCACGAAGAATAGGTCCAATCCTTTGAGGAAGCTAATGTGGGTGACGCCCCCTAACCCAACCTACCAAAGACATCTAATCTCAGGAGCAAGGGCCCAATACCTGATCCACCCTCGAGGATAAGATAAAATCATTGTTAAGAAGGATCCTTCCTCCTAACAATTCGAGCCAACTCGTGACCCCTCCTCCTGGGAAAGCGAGTCTCTCTACTCTCGGCAATACGTCTAAATATACGCAGTATTCGATTTCTCCCCAGACAACCTCAGAAGCCCTCATCCCCTCAAAGCTCAGGTATAACATTGTTGAATACATGAAGAAAACTCGGGCTGACATTTCACTTTACAAGCTCACCGGGATAGCCAGCCAACACAAATTGATCCTTAAAGCCTTCTCCACCACATCATCGACAAGAAAAGCTTCCCCCTCTTCAAAGGCAGGCTATTACATGCCATCTCAAACCACATTCAACCTTCAATCCATAGTTAATATTGTAAATTCCAACTCTAGAGGGTCCACCCGCCCACACCACCCAACCCCCCCCCACCGTTTCTCTTATCTTTCGAAATTTCAATTTCAATGTGCATAACTGCCTCATTGACTTAAGGGCATCGAATAACGTTATTCCCCTATCCGTGTTCAATAAATTGAACATTTAACTAAAAAATGATGTTAGAATCATCCAACTGGACCGATCTCGGGTCCCCGTCGTGGGATAACTAAACATTGTAATAATCTGGCTATCCTCGGATTCTAGGGTGCACCAATGCATTGACATCATTTTCATTGACATTCCAGAGGCTTACAACTTATTTCTAAGTGGGGATTGGTCAAGAAAACTTTAAGGCTACTTCGCCACCGACTGGTCCCACCTGTGGCTCCCATATAAAGGAAAGAATAACCAGATCATGGTCAATAGTGAACCATACATGAAATACACCGTCACATATCTTGAAGCCCTAAATGAGCCCATTACCTTTGCTTAGGAAGAGCTTGAGATGTGTTTCTTAGAAGCCAAGTTCGGGTGCTACCAGGCCATTCCATCACCCATCTCCCTAGACACCTAGCTGGAACTTCCCCCTTGTCCCCCCACTGGTGCTATCGAGCCAGGTACTTTAGATGTAAACACATATGTCTTAGACACAACCAAAATTGAAGTTAGACCTTATACTATGATGGGTCAAAGACCCAGGATGGGGTCGGTGCCAGTTGTATCCTGATAGACCCCTAGATGAATAAATTTTTGATCTCTTGCACGCTAGAATTTCAATTTACCAACAGTACCGTGGAATATGAAGCACTAATCCTTAGACTCAATAAATCCATTGATCTCAAGGTTGAATTCCTAAAGGTAATCGATGATTCAGAAATCATCACCAGAAATGTACGCAATACCATTCATTCCTTGTCACCGCATTTGAAAGGTTATCAACAAGAGGTATGGTGTTTAATTTCTTCTTTTGACACTTTTGGTATAAAATCTATTTCTAGGATGAATAACGTTGCGGCTGATACTTTAGCCATTGCCACAGCTAGGTTTACGCCATTAAGGGATGGATTTTCTATTGAAATTGTATATAAACCCGCAGTTTCGAATAACGTAACTAATTTGTGTGTTTTCAATGATGATCAATAGGTGTTGGATTTCATGTTGAACATTGACGTATTCAATGATGTTGTGATTGAATAAGAGGAAGATGAGCAGGATTTGCAAAAGGAGGCAGATGAGCGCAAGAGTAACCCCATTCCCAAAGGGGTTGTCTCACTGGAGAAGCTTTTTAATTTGCATAGTCATTTATGAGGATTGCCTAATACCAAGGTGCGAAGATCCACCCTGTCACACAAGCAGATCAACCTCAGGACGGATGCCAATCCGAAATTTGTCAATACTGGTAGTGGATGTATGCCTAAAGAGAAGCAATCATTCATTGAATTATTTAAGAGATATCGATACAATTTCTCCTGGAATTATGACGAGCTACGCACATAGGACACCAGGATTATCCAACATGTAATACCAATGAAAGAAAGTGTCAAACCGTTCCAACATAAACTAAGGAAGGTACATCCAACCCTATAACCCCTTATCTAGAAGGAATTGAAGAAGCTCCTTGATGCCTGAATTATCTTCAAAGTCAAGCATTCAACGTGGGTTTCAAATATGGTTCCTGTATGGAAGAAGTACGGTGATACCTGATTGTGCATTGACTTTCGAAACCTCAACCAGAATTCAGACAAAGATAATTATCCTATTCCCTCCATGGAACAATTTCTTCAAATTGTGTCTAGGTTGGAAATGTTCTCTTTATTATATGGATTTTCAGGTTACAACTAGGCGTTGGTTGCCAAACCAGATTGTTTGAAGATAACTTTTAGAACGAAGTGGGGAACATTCGTGTTTCGGCGCATGCCCTTTGGTCTAATCAACGTTGGAGCAGTCTTCCAAAGGGAAATGGACATTTCCTTTAGGGGATTAATGGGGCAAAGTGGGATGGTATATTTGGACGACATCACAGTATTTTTAAAAAGGAGCTCGGACCATCTTCACCACCAAAATCAGATTTTTGAGTGATGTTCGAAATATGGTATCTCACTGAATCCAAAGAAAAGTATTTTCACAGTCTAAGAAGGGAATCTATTAGGTCATATTATAAATATAGATGACATCACTGTTGATCCATACCACGTAAAATCTATAGCCCAGATTCCCCTCCCGAGCGGCAAGAAATATATGCAATATTTCCTCGGGAAGATCAACTTCCTCCGTAAGTTTATATCGGACTTCGCTTAGATTTTAAAACCTCTATAGAACATGATTAAGAATGATGTAGTGTTTAAATGGAATCAAGCGGAAAAGGAAGCTTTTGACCGTATCAAGAAGGCCATTACAGAAGCCCCAACTCCATATAGCCCAGATTTCAGCAAATACTTCATCTTATACACTTTTTCCTCAGATCCATCACTAGCAATCGTCCTTGCACAAAAGGACAACGATCACGATGAGCGACCCATTTCATTCATGAGTGCGGGGTTGCAAGGCATAGACCTTAGCTATCTAGACATAGACAAGTAGGCATATGCGGTATACAAATCAATAAAGCACTTTAGGCCTTACATTCTAAAAAACCATGTGACGATGTTTGTCCCTCACCCTACATTCTAGTCATTGTTCGTACAGTAAGAGCTCAGTGAGCGGAGGGGTAATTGGATGGCCTATCTTCAAGAATACGACTTGGATTTTAAGCCCGTGCACACAATCAAAGGCCATGGGTTATGTAAGCTAGCTACCAAAGCAACGGATCCACATAACGATGATTCAGGAAGTTGGGATCATGAAATCGAAATGTACCAAGAAGAACATGTACCCATGTTGGAGTCTTCCTATTGGTACTCGGAGCTAACGCAACATCTGGGATAGAGGACTTTGCTTCCGACCTTATCCGCCAAACATAAAAGAGCCAGGAGGCTTAAGGCCACATCTTAACAGTTAGTACATGGAAAATTGTTCCGCAAACACCACAATGGTGTTCTGATCAAGTGTTTGGAGTTTGAGGATGCGCAGCGGGTCCTGAGGGAGCTTCACGATGGACCCATTGGGGGACATTATGCAGGTGACACCACGACACATAAGATCATGAAGGTTGGCTTTCATTGGCCTACCCTATTTAGGGATGCTCACACTTATGCTTGTAAATGCCCCATGTTTCAGAAGTGTTCCCGCAAGGAAGCCTGGTCGTTCGCCCCACTTCAGTCTATAGCAGTGGAAGAACCATTTCAACAATGGGGTCTAGATTTCATTGGAGAAAATTTATCGCATTCATCGAAGCAACACTGGTATATCCTTATAACCACTAACTATTTCATGAGGTGGGTTGAAGCTATGCCATTACATCAGATCAACGACCAAGAGGTAATATCTTTCATTAATCATCACATCGTCACTAGGTTCGACATTTCAACCTCCCTCGTATTTGATAATGCTACATATTTTTCATCTTTCAAGTTATATGATTTCTCTCTGGAAAATGGTATTGTTTTGAAACATTCTGCTAATTATTACCCTCAAGGCAATGGGCTAGCTGAGTTGACCAACAAGAACCTAATCTACATTATCAAGAAAACCTTGCTCTCCCAACAGCGGAACTGGCACAATGCTCTTAATAACACCCTATCGGCCGACCGAATTACACCCAAACCTTCTCTCATAACCTCTCCATTTTTCTTAGTCTACGGGAAGGAAGCTATTCTGCCCCCTAATATCTCCTTGCATTCCCTTCAATTGTCTCAGGAATCACATGGTATCCCCTGCCCCACTATGCAGGCCTGCATTGACACCTTTCTCAAATTAGAAGAAGAAAGACATAAGGCTAAGGACAATTTTTTCATTCATCAAAGCTGAATCAAGAGATGGTTTGACAAGAAATACGTCGGAAACAAAGATTTCAATGTCGACAACCTTGTTCTCAAATGGGAAAAACCCCTTGAGGACAAGGGAAAACATACCAAGTTTCAAGCCTTGTGATTAGGTATGTTTCAAGTCAGGGAGAAGATTGGCCAACACACCTACAAGTTTCAAACCCTAGAGGGAAGGATTAAAACCCTTCCTGTGAACATCTATGATCTCAAATTCTATTTTACCTAGCGGCCCCCAAAGCTTCCTACCACACCTTGTACCATAGTCTATTTCTTTATTTTTCTTTCTGCGTGTGTTCTCTTTTTCCATGCATTCTGCGTATGTTGTTTTCTGTTTCTCAATAAAGGGTTTACCCTAAGCAGGTTGTCTGAAATCCCTCTTACATGTTCAAAACTATGAGGGTTGATGCAGCTTCTACACTACCGGATGAACTGTGCCTCGGTCTGTGCTTACACTGAATCAACCCTCATTCCTGAATAATTCTGAAGGTTAAATTTATTTTCAGTGGGGAAATCAGTTTAATCATGACATCCTGGCGTGAATGGCTAACTATGGTCGTCGACTTAGATTTTGCATTGAAACAAACCGGTGATACACGAAACTCGACAAAGGGGAAAGAACCAAACTCAATGAGCGAAAACAAAAAAGAAAAAAAAAGAGTCGGGATCCCTCATCCGCCCAGGAAAATAATCGCAATAAATAATAAGTGCCAATGAGAACACACAAATAAGTGCTATAAGCACATGAAAATCTAAATAAGGGCAGAAGAACTGAGAAATGCTTCATGCGTAGAGAGGTGATGCAACGACTTCATCGGGGTACTATCCAAGCTCGCTGGAAATGAAGCAATGTTGTGATTTCTAGGCAGTGACTCCATCAGGGTATTATTTAGGCTCGCTGGTAGCAGAGCAACACCAGAGACATATAGCCTATATCTAAATCTATAGAGCTTATTCATACCCCTGTGTCGAGTTTCCAAGTTATGTTACATTAAGTGTTAGCAAGTCGAGTCGAAGTGGCCAAGGCCAACCAGTCCATAAGGGTGGAAGTAGAACTCTAGCGAGACCCACAGTTTGGAAGAAAAACCTTCCCAAAGGTTCCCCCCCCCCCTGCACCACCCAACGTAAAGTGCAAGAAGAAATTTAGAGGTCCTACCAGTGAATTGGCAATTGTTGTAGCCACTACAACAACCCTCTGAAAGTTGGCACCCTTCTAAAATTTCAGAGCCCCTGCATATTTGGTGAGATCCATACTAGCAGAAGCTTCCCTTGAGTCAACTCATTCTCCCCACCTAGGTCTAGGTCATTTCACTCACTCCCTAGATTTTGAGTCTAAGACAGGAAACTCAGTGGCTTCCTAATTTTTATTTTTCCTAAGTATGGTTGCATAGGTTGCGACGTGTTTAAATGTTGTCTCCCTCGTCTTTGCAACCCAGCAACCTCGGAACAAGTCACAAAGTCGCAAAGGTTGCATCCTCGTTGAATCTTGCATCTCATGACTTATGCAACTTTGCGACATGCGCGACCTTAAAATAAGTTGCATAGGTCGCATAGGTCGCGGATCCCGAAAAAAAACCCATGTGCGACCCAACGACCTCCCAAGTCGTGAGGTCACAAAGGTCACATCAGTCGCACATGTCGCATGAGAGCTAATTAACTAACTTTGCGACCCTTGCAACCCCATTAAGGGTCCGCGCGTGTGACCTTATTTATATATGTGAGGGCTCATGCTAGTCACATTTGACCAACATGACGGAGCTCTCGATGACTCAGATGGCCCAATAGGAGAGATTTTTCCTCCAAGTAAGTCATTCTTACATCCCATTAATCATTTCTTACTGCCATTTGTCCCTACCTACCCCTCGTCTCTTCATATTCCAAGCCAAGGAGAGTTTTATTTACCTAAGTGCCTCATTTTTCCATGTTCACCCTCTTAAACCCCATTTTTTTCCACACTCAGCTTAGACAACCCCTATGTTCCCCAGTTAAGCCCAAATTTCCCCCTATTTTCCTATCTCCCTCTTTCCTCCTTCCTTCAGGCCCAGAAAACCCCCTATCCCTGGATTTCTTCGTCGAAATCTTGTCCAAGTGCGCTCTGCACAGGCAGGTCGCGTTGGGTAAAAAATACGATAGGCGCCCTTATGCAACTCGCGACCAGTGCGACCCCATGACTACTGCGACCATGCTACCGGTGCGACCACACTTCCAAGTTGCAAAGGTCACATTTAAACTTTTTCGACTCTTACAACTATCCACACAGGTTGCAAGGTCGTGATCTTCTCCATTTTCCTCCATTCGACTCCCTTGATTGGCGACTCTACAACCTATCCCTTCTCAAGCCTTATTGAACCTTTAGCATTTTTGATTAGTTATTTTTATTGTCATGTTACTTTATTCATGCCATCTATCTTATCATGGGACTGCCTTTTAGACATGCCAAGTGACGTGGACGTGGACCTTGATTGTATCTCGATCTCTTTTTTCTCAGGTGAAATGGTGCCCCCTATAATCAAGAGCCGAAAAAGGAGTCCAAAGGTCAATACACTGGAGGGTTATCAGATTCTGACACCACCGCTTATCTATGGAAATATTGCTTGTTTCCTCGACAGGAGTACCAAGTTGACATGGTACAACTTCTATGTCAAGTTCTCAAACCCAAAGATCCCATAGAACCAAGAGGACTTCTAGGTATATATAAATGTTAAAAGGTCCAAGCTACACCATGTCGCAACGCATCCACCTATCTTCCCATGTGCATAAGTGATTGAATTGATCTTACAGAACATAGACTCTACAACATGGTTGATAAGAGAGCACTTAGGGAATCCCTTCACTTCTATTCATTCTAACGACGCCGCAATATACTACGGGCTACCAGAAAAGGAGGATTCTTTCAATGCCCAATGGTTAGCAACACACAAGATCCCAACTCAGGATACAATCAAGGACTGGTGGCAAGACCCCACTAAGTTCTAGGGAAAGAAATACCAAGAATACAAAACCGAAGGGCTTCAGAAGGTATACCAACTCATAGCAGCTATGATGTGTCAGTGGTACGAGAAGGTAGACATCAGCACCTTCCATAGGACGTGGGTTCCCATAATGTATGCGGTCACCACCAATGGTATGGTCTTCAACTGGGCCAACCTTTTAGTGTCAGCATTAAGTACAAACATAATTAGAGCACAAGTCCCAGAAGAAGGTAAGTCGTCTTAATTCTACATGGCCTTGTACTTGATGGATGCAGTTTGTTCTAGGTGCCACTTTGATCGCTGGCACATAACTGGAAGGCAGAGATAGGGGGCATATACACAGGGAATTATAGGAATTTTGGGACTCGAAGTACAAACAAGATCATGACACTATATCGGATACCTTTATCCCTTCACCTTACCAATTGTTGCATGGAGAAGACACCCGTTGTATGTCAAAAAGGGCCATGGAGACAATAACCAGGGTGGAAAAATGGTTCCCGATCTGTGACTGCACATATATCAGGGTCTTTGGTTCTTTCAAACCACCTCATGGTCTTCCAAGGTTCATCACCGATAGGTTGTTGTTACAAGAATTTTGCTATCAAATGACTAGTGGGTTTTCAAAGACACTAAGCAAAGGAAAGAAGAAGCCCTGGACAATTTTTTTCTTTTACCATCGGAGCTTACACTGTGGATAAATTCAAGGAAGTAGAGGGATAGGTTGACCAAATCAAAGGGTTCCATTTCATATCGCTACACTTCTGGTCCTATGACCCTGAGAGGATAGTACCCTCCCGCTGTAATAAGGCTAATGTTGGGTGTGGAGCCTGATTATCTTGTTTACTTTGTATCACAGCATTGGACCCCTGTACCTTAAATGGGGCGGCAACGCTGCCCGTAAATTAATAGTTGTCGTGGGGGGTCTAGGGGGGGTGGCAACGACTTTATGGAGCCCCCCACCTAGCGGGGGGTTTCGGGGGCAGCGCCCCCGAAGCTAAAAACAGATGTAAAATTGCCTTATAAAAGTATAGTAATTTCTAGTCAATCTGGGCTGTTCATTAGGCAAATGATCTGACGGTAGAAGTTATGTTTAGTTTAGGGTTTTTTTCCCTAGAAGGCAACCTCGCTTGTATGAGGGTATTGTATTGCGGTTATGTAATGTATGTGTATTCTCGGAGCGAGAAACAAAGAGGGAGACTGTGAGAGAGAATAGAGGATATTACAGCGGATCTGTTGTAGGTTTTGTCTCTTCATTTTGCTGGATAATAGAAAGGAAGGACTAGCTGTTTGGGGTGGATGTAGCCCAAACTGGGTGAACCACGTATATTTGTGTCTCTCTGGTTTTATGTGTTTTGTGTGCTTGTATTTTTCCGCATATTTTATGTGTTGCATTGCTCTATAATATATAATTTTCTAACATCTAACTTCAATTGGTCTTATCAGCATACCGAGGCATCTCATGAAGATCAAGTTAGGAATTGGTATAATGCAGACATAAAGCTCAGCCCAAATGAGGAGCCATAGGGAGGGGAGGATCAAGAGGGACACTCCCAGGAGAACATGAATTTATATAAAAGGCAACAAGAAGAAGAACATATGAGAAAACAAAAAAAGGATTTTAAAAGAAAAGAAGAAGAAGATGCACAGACGAAGCAAAAGGAAGAAGAATAGAAAAGGGCTAAAGAGAAGAGAAGGAGAGAAGAAAAAGAAAATAAGAGACAGGATCAGGTTGCACATGAAGAGCATCAGAGACAAGAAGAACAAGAAAATAAAAGACAGGAGGTTGAGAAGAAGAAGAAAGAGGATGAAGACGGGAGGGAGAAAGGAGAAATAAGCATGGGGGCAGAGGAAACTAGGATGCAGTGGAAACATCTAAGTGAATGAGTAGAACTTCCCCCACTAGATGTTCCCCCCTCCACTCCCATTACTGGAGGTCATATACCCCTCCGGAGCTGGGCCTTCTAGTTGAATCGAAGGATGAAGTGTTTGACCTAAGTAGACTCACCTTTGATAAATTTAGCCGCAAAATCATGCAAGAGAGGAGAAAATACTTCACTAGGAACCCCGTTGAACCTTTGTTTGTATCTACTGAAAAGGAAATAGTCTCGGATACTACAGTAAATCCTAAGATGATTGCTTCAATAGGAACTGCTTTTGTAGCTGCTACTGAAATGAATGTGGGACAAATGAACAAGTAGATAGCAAAACTACGGAATAGACTTCACGCAGCTGAACAAAGGGCCACTAAGGTAGAGGAAGAAAAGAAAGCTCTGGAGGAGGAGAATAAAGTACTACAACTAACTCACGCTAATCTAAGTGAACTGAAATATGCAATCAAGAGTGAGACTAAAACTCTAGGGGGAGCCATGATCTGAATGGGAATATCAGTTTTTGTTGTGCTAAAATCCAATTCAGAATATAAACAAAGTGCTTGAGGATTATGAGGTTAATTGCAATTTTAACACGAGTTTTTATGTGTTTTTATGTGAATTTTATGATTAAATTAACATAAAAAAAAAACACTAAACAACAACATCTAACAAACATGAACATCACCATAAATAATAACACAACAACACATGATGAAGGAGTTCACCCCGCCTTGGCTACGTCTCCTTGGTTCAGCTTCCAATGGCTTGGCCCTCTTCTTTATGCTCAAAAGTGTGATTAAATATGTTTACAATGCTCAAACAGCTCTGAAAACTGTTCCATTAGCTCCAGAATGCCCAAAAATTATTCGGTAGCCTCTTTCTACCTCGAATTTGGTCAAAAACTGACTTAGTTATGACTTCCTCAAGTTTCTGCACTATTCACTATTTTCCCCAAAATACGACACCATCCTATAAATCCGCCTGGAATCCAGCTAACTGAGCGCCAATTTCGCCAAAAACAAGGGGGAACTTTCGGCATGCCAATTTTCCCAATAATGCTTAGAAATTAGATTTCAAACCATATCTTTATATATATATATAAGAACTTGCGCAGTTGGGCTAACCACCGGCATTGTGGACACATGGCGACATTATACATTGTGGTTAAGTTTGATGTTGTAGTTATGGGGGGGTGGGGTGCGGGGCTAGCCTCCCTCCCATCGTCCCCACCCACGGCGTGGTGACTAGGGCTAGGGGTAGACCTCGACTCCCTCCCCCATGGCACAAACAACGTTATAACAAAACCAACCCACATCCCATATATATTAAGAACTACATGCAATGGCACGACGGTAAAGCTTGGTGCTTGGTACTTGAAGATCACAGGGTCGAATTCTACCCGATCCGCTCGGACTCAACGGAAAATTTCGTGGCCTGATGTGCTGCTACGTGGCAGCCTTCGGTTGGGCCACGTGGAAGCATGTGGTTGGCCACATACCCAACCAATCACAATGCGCCTAATCAAACCAATTTCCTCATGCCACTTGGCACCACACGATTCGATGAGGAAAACCATTGACCAATTCAACCTACATAGTGACCTTGCCACGTAGTCATCCCCAATCAGCTGTACGGATTGCTGACTGGGTTGTCCCACATTTTTTATTAAAATTTATCTGTTTGACAAAGTGGACATAACTCGTTTCTGGGAGCATACAGTGTCAGTTTTCCGTGAAACAAGCTGCGCCAGATTCATAATGACGAGACCTATGCAATATTTCAGGTTCTACACTATTCCGAAAACTTTCATTTTTTAGCATAATTTTGAGCACTTGATCACTCCTCCCCACTAGAAGCTTTTGGACCCCAAAATATCACTTTCAGTTGTTCAACAGATGAGGGTATAGTTCCCTCACCTTTCCAATCTCGATCTATTTGGTCTTAGAAGGATTTGTTCCTTTGAGCCCCACATGAAGGTAGTATACACTCCCTCATTTTGATGTCCTTGTTCTTCTGTCAAGAATTGTGTATTGTTGAAGCTCATCAAGGTATTCAGGATAAAATTCTTCAATAGAAGGCAAGTTCTCAACATTAACAGTAGAGTAAATTTGCATGTATGAAGGAAAATATAACTTGAAGGCATTGTCACCAATATTTTCCAAAATTTTGAAAGGACCATAACGGATTATTTCAGTTTTTAACCTTCCCCTTGAATCCTCTCTTTGCTAATGTGAAACCAAACTTTGTCACCAACTTGGAACTTACGATCTACACAATGCTTGTCATGTCTTGCTTTGTACTTGCCTTGGCTCTTTTCAAGTTGATCTTGAATTGTTTTATGTATCAATTGGATTTGTTCTATGGACTTCATGGCTTTGTCTATGCCACTATGGCCATCAATAGCAACATCCTTCCCAAAAATGAAATGCAATGGCGATATAGGCAAGTATCGAATATGTGCCTCAAATGGCGATGTTTTTGTCGAGGAGTGTTTTGCACAGTTGTAAGCATGTTGAATGTAGTACAATTTTTCATCCCATAAATTAGGATGCTTGTTGCAGTATCCTTGAAGAAGATGTATGACTATTCGATTGACCACCTCGATTTGACCATCTATTTGTGGATGAAAGGTTGTACTCTTCTTCAACTTGGTATCCATCAAGTCCCACAAACTTGACCAAAAATTCCCAACAAATCGAGAATCTTGATCACTAACAATGGATGTGGGAAAACCAAAATGAACCCAAACATGTTGAAAGAATAAGTGATTTGTTTGTTCAGTTGTGATTTTATTTTGATATGGCATTAATATACACATCTTGTTGAACCTCTCCACAACTACATACAAATAATCATGACCTCTTTTTGACAAAGAAAGACCTCCGACAAAATCCTTAGAAACACTCTCCCATGGATGTGAAGGTATAGGAAGTGGTGTATACAATCCTAGCTTCCTATTGCTAGGCTTACTAATGCGTATAATGAACAACCTTTACTAAAACATGACACACTTTCAAGCAGACGAGGCCAATAACAATACCTCTGAAGATGTGCCACTATTTTTCTTACACTAAAATGTCCAACAATAAGAGAAATGTGTGCTTCCCTTATGACATTCACTCTCTCCCCCTATGGAATACAAAGCTTGCACAAATGATACAAGAAGTTATTATGTACATGGTAATCCAATTCCTCTACTTGGTTTCCTTGACTCAAGTTTGCATAAACATCTTGAAAGTCATTATCAATTGCATATTGCTCAACATAAATTTTATGCAAAAAATAATTATTCTTGAGAAAAGTAGATGCACTAATAATAGGTCTAGACAGCATATCAACAACCTTGTTGTAAATACCTTTCTTATACCTAATGACCAAGTTGAATTGTTGTAGGAAACCCATCCATCGAAAGTGCCTTGATTCCTGCAACTTAGTTTGTGATTGCAAGTATTGCAATGGTTGGTGGTCGGTGTGTATGATGGTTTCATTTCCCATCAAGCAGTGTTTCCATTTTTTCACACTTTGAACCAATGCATAAAGCTCCTTGTCATAAGTAGGATAGTTAATCACTGCACCATTGAAAGTTTCTGAATGGAATGGAATGGGATTACCATGTTGCATAAGGATTGAGCCCATGGCATAGTCACTTGCATCTGTTTTAATCTTAAAGGGTTGTCTCAAGTCAGTTATTGGAAGTACTGGGGCTGAACTGATCTTCTCTTTCAAAGCATCGAATGATTTTTTCTTCTTGCCTCCCCACTGGAATACATTTTTCACACTAGTCAATGCATGCAATTGAGCTGTGATAGAAGAGAATTTAGCAATAAACTTCCTCCAATATTGGGTTTCTCCCAAAAAACTCCTTACGTCAGTGACTGTCTTGGGCGTTGGAAAAATCACAATGACGTCAACCTTAGAGGGGTCTATCCGCAACTCACCTCCTCCAACAATATGCCCCAAGTACACCAAAGAAGTTTTACCAAACTCATATTTTGACATCTTCAAAAACAATTGTTCTTTCCTTAATACATCAAGTATTTTTCTTACATGCATGACATGTTCATTAAGTGATTTACTAAAAATTAAGATGTCATCTAAGTAGATAATGACAAAATCATCAAGAAATGGCCTTAAAACATTATTCATCACATGCATGAAGGTAGCAAGAGCATTACATAAACCAAAAGTCATAACAAGCCATTCAAACAAACCTTGCTTTGTTTTGAATGATGTCTTCCAAATGTCACCTTCAACAATCCTAATTTGATGGTAGCCACTCCTTAAGTCCAACTTAGTAAAATACTTTGCATCTTTCAATTGATAAAGTAAATCATCTATTCTAGGAAGTGGATAACGGTTTCTTACCGTAATTTTTTTCAATGCACAAAAATCTACGCACATGCGCCATGTTCCATCCTTCTTTGGCACCAACACAAAAGGTGACCCGCATGGCAAAGTGTTTGGTCATATGATCCCTTTGTCCAACAACTCTTGAATTTCCTTTTTGATTTCAACACTCTCAATCACCGACATCCTATACATGCCAATGTTAGGAAGAGGACAATCTTGTTGCAATTGTATTTCATGCTAGATTCCCCTCTTGGGAGGTAACCCCTTTGGCTCCTGAAACATCTCATTATTTTGATTAACCACTTCAATCAAATCAGATTTCAACTTTGGATCACAACCTTGAAATGCTTCATATTCAACATCATTCTTTGGTTTAAACATAAGAAGCACAAAATTCTTGCTTGAATTCACTAGTCTTTTCATTTTCCCTGCATTAACTAATGCAAGATTTAGTTTCTTTCGATGAGCTCTCAAAATATACTCCACACCGTTTTTGAAAAAGTGGTACTTTTTTTCATGGAGATAGAAGATGTATTTTCTATCATAGAGGTAAGGAATTCCCAAAACAATTCTTGAAATATCAAGCGATACAACATTTAATTCAACTTCGTCAATGAAGTTTTCTGTGATTGCAAACCGAAGAATACACTTTCTTGTAACTTGTAAATTTGTGTTCTTGCAGATCCAACCCAATCGATATGGTTTGTGATGAGGAATGGTTTCAAGATTATGTTTCTTGACTAAGTCTTCGGATATCAAAATGGCTTGAGACCCACTATCAAATAGTGTGTCAATTTTTGTATGTTTTGAAATAACCCTCACATGAAATAAATAAATCCTTGTTTCTTCATTTGGAGTGCTAGTGATACAATTTGATGAACTAGTGCTAGCAATGGATTCTTTTCCCTTCATACCCATGGTCGTAATTTTAGTTTCATCACCCGAGTTGGATCCCAAATCCTATTGAGTGGTTGCAGTTGTTTTTTTTTCCCTTGTTGTTGAATTTCTTGGGCCTCGTCTCTAGATGAAGCTTCCAACAGTGGTCTTCGTCATGACCCTCTTTGTAACAATGTTTGCATGTCATTTTATCTCCTTCCTTTTTAATGGATGCATTTTTCTTTCCCTTTCCTTTGAAACCCTTTCCTTTCTCTCCACCCTTAAATGGCTTCTTTTTAACCTCTTATGGAATATTTTTCCCTCTTGCCTCAAGGTGAGTGGCTTGCACACAAACCACATCTAGACTAGTGGGATTGAACATAAGTATAGTATGCCTTAGGTAGCTATGAAAACCCCCTATATACTTTAGAAACGTGTCTTGTGAATGAAAATCAACACCTAACATAAGAGCTCTTCTTCTAAATTATTAGGTGTAATTTTGCACATTTTGACCTTTAAGTTGTCTAAAGTTTTGCCAATTCATGATGGCTTTTTGCATTTATGCTAGAGGGTAAAATTGTCTTTTAATTGCAATAAAGAAATTAGACCAAGAGAGTGAGATCTTACCATGTTTTTTAATCTCATCTCGTTTCTTGGCTTCTCACCATACTAGTGTTGCACCCTCCAGTCTCAAGTAAGCTAGCTAAATCTTTGTATCATCATCTTGAAGGTTTTGAATCCTGCAGTAGACATCTAACTAACGAACCCAATTGTCAAGCTTATATGCATTCACTTCACCATTATACATAGGAAGATCAAATTTAATATCAAGTTTTAACAAGGGTTTTTTACCAATTCCTTTTAAGGTAGGTTGATGAGTATGAGTAAGGGTTGTAGTAGTGGAAGAGGATGAAGATGAAGGTGAAGATGGTGGTGAGGATGATGGTGGAGTAGATGGTGGCTTATCACCATTTCCATTACCTCGTCCTCTTGGAGAACCCTCTCCTCTTGGAGGCCTGGAGCTTTCACCCTACAACCCTGTGTTCCTCTGTTCATAGAGGACCTTCACCATCTCTGTCATGTCAAATAAATCATTCCTAAAATCCTTCTCATCCTTTGACATCTTATCATTTCCTCCTTCATGAGACATGCTTGCTAAAGATTCTACTGCAATTGGAGGTGAATCTTGTGGTGGAGATTGTGGCAACTGTGCCCTCATTCTCCTTGATCCAACTAGAGAACCCTCACCCACAAGCTTGCCTTCTCCTCTCTTGAGCTTCAACCTTGTAAGCATTTAAACACTTGCAAAAAAATTAAATCCTCCTTGCACAAGTAAACCTAGAGCTTTGATACCAACTTGATCTTAATGGGAATATTAGTGTTTGTTGTGCTAAGATCCAATTTAGAATATAAACAAAGTGCTTGAGGATTATGAGGCTAATTGCAAGTTTACACATGAGTTTTTATGTGAATTTCATGAGAAAATTAACATAAAAAAAAAAAAAACACTGAACAACAACATATAACAGACATGAAAATCACCATGAATAGTAACACAATAGCACATGATGAAGGAGTTCGCCCCGCCTGGGCTACGTCTCCTTGGTCCAGCTTCCAATGACTTGGCCCTCTTCTATTATGCTCAAAAGTGTGATTACATATGTTTACAATGCTCAAACATCTCTGAAACTTGTTCCATTAGTTCCAGAGTGCCCAAAAATGCCTTCGTAGCCTTTTTCTGCCTCGAAATTGGTCAAAAAATGACTTAGTTATGACTTCTCAAGGTTTATTCACTATTCACTCCACATTTTCCCCAGAATCCGACACCATCCTAGAAATGCGCCCAAAATTCAGCTAACTGAATGCCAATTTCACCAAAATCGGGCAAAATTTTCAATGCGCAAATTTTCCCAATAACACTTAGAAATCGGATTTCAAACCATATTTTTATATGGTTAATAAATATTTTTTTTATATAAAAACCTGCGCGGTTGGGCTAATCGCCGACATTGTGGACACATGGCGACATTATACGTTGGGGTTAAGTTTGATGTTACAGTTATGAGGGGGGCACGGGGCTAGCCTCCCACCCATGGTCCCCTCCCCCGGCGTGGTGACCAGGGCTGTGGCTAGACCCTGGCCCCCTCTTCCACGATGCAAACAACATTATAAAAAAACCAACCTGCATCCCATATATATTAAGAACCACATGCGATGGCGCAAAGGTAAAGCTTGGTGCTTGGTACTTGGAGGTCACGGGTTCGACCCCCGCCCACTCTGCTCGGACCCAACCCAAAATTTTGTGGCCTCCCATGCTTCCACGTGGATGCCTCCGGCTGGGCCACGTGGTAGCATGTGGTTGGCCACATACCCAACCAGTCACAATGCACCAAATAAAACCAATGTCCTCATGCCACTTGGAACCACACGATTCGATGAGGAAAATCATTGACCAAGTCACCCTGCTTAGTCACCTTGCCATGTAGGCATTCCCAATCAGTTGTATGGACTGTTGACTGGGCTATCTTGCATTTTTTTTTTCCTGTTTAACAAAGTGGATAGAATGCATTTATGGGAGCATACAGTGTTGGTTTTCTGCGAAACGAGTTGCGTCAGATTCAAAATTACGAGATCTACGCGGTCATTCAGGTTCCACACCAGTCTGACAACTTTCATTTTTTAGCATAATTTTGAGCACCTGATCAAGCCATGCTACCGGTTTATGAAGAAATGATGAAGCTACGTCATTCGGTCACTCCTATGTCGTTTATCCAATCAAATACTAGGGAGAAGTCATCTAGGTTTAAGGATGCCTCCATAGCCGTAGATAGCATCCTTGAGTGGACTAACAAGTATCCTAAAGCCCCAGACACTCTACCAAAGAAGGATTGGATCACCACTCAAAATGACAAAGTGCAGTTGCGCATGAGGATCCAATCTTGGGAAAAGTTAGCCAAGGATGTGGACAACGTTCTATCCTCTTACAACCATCTCCTAAATGGGTTGGATTCAATTACTGAAGTTCATCACACACCTTTGATCGGGACATTGGGAGCAATAAAGGGTCGAGAAGAGGTTTTACAGGAGATTCAAGGTTTTATAGACCCAATTCGGTGAGCCTCCAGCTCAAGTGACTTGCAGGTGACAAAAGGGAATATCTCGTAATATGTAGTAGAACCAGTCAGGATATACACTAAAATTGGCGACCTTGTCAAATCAGATCAATGCCAAGAAGGGCACGCTAATTCTTGATGCCCTTGAGTGCCTGCATAGACATGGGGAGGAAATGCCTCAACTAGCTCCAATAGCTGCTGATTACAAAGCATGGCAGCCATATCTCAGAGATCACCAGCACATCGATATCCCGAACTTGTTAATCACCAGATCACTAATGTAGGGTCATTTCATTTTTTATTGCACAACATGGTAAGTAGGAAAATCAAATTAGGATTTTAAAGAAACACGGGGGGGCTAGGAGTGCACAAGCAACTCTTGGTCGCAAGGATGACCAAGAGTCGTGGGGAGGCCAAAGGTCACGGGCAATCCAAGAGTCACCCCCCATCCTATATGTACACCCTCAAGTTATTTTGAAAGGGCTTTTGGTTTTTGGACTTTTGAGAGAGATATGTTATTTCCTTTTGAGAATGTATGCATTAATTTATGAATACAAGAAGTGATATTGGTTTTGACTATTGGATCCGATCGAAGTCTCTTGTGGGGTGATGGTGTGAATATTGTTTCTTCAATCGAATGAATACTTCTTCAAGTTGTGGTGAACTTTCTACTCATGTATTTCCTTATGTTATGTGTTTCCTTGCAACGTGCAGATGGTATATGATGTGTTAACCTTAAGCTATGTCAATGAATTGCTTTGTTGATATCTATTTTAAATCTTTGTTGGATTGTGCACATGTTATAAATTAAATGCTAATCATCATGAACTCTTTCCCATTTTTAAGTGAATATCGTCTTAAGTGTGATCTTAGTAAAGGTTTTGTTAACAATTATTTTCTTAAGTTTCATGCTTTGAAATCCATTTTTTTATTCATTGTGTCGTGTTTCACAGGGCGTTTGTCAATCACTGACTTGCATTCCTTCAAAGACCATGTGTTCTCCACTTAGTGAGTTCCCTTCTTTTCCGAAACCTATCTCCACCAATTTGATGGCAACCGGGCCTACATACCAGATGGGATCCCTAAGCCAAACGATGTAGAGTCTAATTAGGATTCGGCATCAGGGATATCCCCTACTGTTGGTGATACATTCTAGCCCATCAACAGACACCAAGCTCTCCAATTCTATTGCATTCCATCCCCAGACTAATGGCCAGACATAGGTCGTCAATAGGATGATAGTGCACATAATCCGAATATACAACTCCAAGCATCCACGAAATTGGGATGAGAGCCTCCCCTAAGTGAAACAAAGTTATAACAGAGCTCTCCATATCTCGATTGGTCGCAGCCCCTTTCAAGTGGGCCTAGGATTTCAACCATTGTCTTTAATTGTTGTTGCCATACCTCACGCAACTACACAAACAAAATCCACACATGTACTGTATGTGGTTGATAGAGCAACCAGATTTATTGAACGTATCCAAAATGTTCGCCAACAGGTTCACGACATCTTGGAGAAGTCCAAATCCAAGTTCAAGCAACAGCATGATCAACATCAGGTGCCACAGAAGTTTCAGGTGGGCGACAAAGTTTGGTTGCATTTGCAGAAAGAACGCCTAACCGGAGCTCATTGGAAGCTTAGACCACTCTGATATGGGACTTACATCATTATCAAGGCCGTGGGAGACAATCACTTTGAGCTTAACATTCCCCCATTCCTTGGCCTGCACCTAGTGTTCAATGTGGACTGCCTTCGGCCATACTTTCCACCATTACTAAACACATCAGACATTGCAGAATAACTCACACCAACAAAGCCAAAACCCGAATGCATGTAACATGCCACAAATGGCTGGATCATGACGCAGATCAAGAAAAATCGCCAACAGAATATCCAGTTGTATCGGGTTGTCAAAGTTGGCCAACTCCTATACCAAGGCAAGTGGCTCACCAGGGACCAAGTTCAACAAAAGTTTCCTCATCTCATGGAGGAACTCAACGCAATGGGGACCATTGCGTCCTAAGGAGGGAGGATTGATCCAGGTAGATATTGGTGGCCACCCGCCTATTTCACTTAGACCCCCACCATTGTTTCTTTTAGTTTTTCAGTTTTCTTAATTGTAGCACATTTTACTATTTTTGGCAGTTTTTCTAGTCTTGAACTGCCCTAAACAATGTTTTTTGGGAAACTCGGGGCCAACATGGATTTTTCATTAATGTTGGATACTCTAAATTTGCATTCCTCGGATAGATATTTCTCAACGAGGTATTGTGCACGTCAAACAAAGATCGTATGCCAAAGTTACATCCCCGGGAAGTTGATGTACCAATTTACACAAACAAGGCCCATAATTTTGGCACTTCGTCTCCTAGGGTTAAGTTTTCGATATTTATGGTTTTCCATTGTTTCTGAATAATAAATAGGCCTTCAAGCCTCATTATAACACAGTTTAGAGGCATGTAGCTGCCACATCTCTTCTCAGAGATAAGCTATCATTGCCGTTACACAACATTTTGTCACTGTCCCCGCAATCCCCATCTCGCCCATTGGAGGGTCATTTCTGTGACCAATAAATAGTGTCATTCCTGGAAAAAACCATCACTGCATTCCTTTGCATGAGAGTAACATTCCTCTTGTTGACAATTCCCTGATCAGGATTGTAAAAACCCTTGTTTTTGCCTTGGCGCGAGTAGCCAGTTACACTCCCGTGCCGAGTTGGAAAATTAACACTGAGCCCACATCAATTGGCGCTCTGTCCCAGTTAAGTGCCTGCGCCAAGATGTTTATGGAATGTTTTTTAAAAATAGAGGCAGAGGTTCTATCCCAACCACCTCGAGGATGAGTCATTGGGAGTGGTTGAATTGAAACAACCACGAACTCCCTCCTTTAGTTAGTAGTTTCCACCTCCTTTGGAACTCTCCTAAAGGATAGGACTCCCTCCCACCTTTGTAGGGATCCCAACCTCCTCCTTTTCCTCTATAAAAGAAACTACCTCTCTTAGTACAAACTAGCTGAATGGCTGAATAGTTGAACTTGGAGAGCTGATACTATAGTTGAATGACTAGAGAAGATAGATAGAAGGAATCACGTTGAGGAGAGCTTGAATTCATGTCCTCATTCTGTCTGAATCCCTCGATAGGTACTAAGACGCGCTTCGGCTGAACCCCGTTGGAGGAAACTGCGATGTCAAAGCATCGGTTGTACCTCTTCCTTCTACTTATATATACGTGACTGCTATTTGGTTCCACTATTGTGTTATGATGTTTGTGTAATGCGATAGCTTTAGCCCTCTTTGACTGGTTAATAGTTGTGAGTGAAACTATGATGTCGTATGTTTTTCTTGTTTCTTGCTACATGTGCAGGTATCAAGGCGTAACAACGAACAGATTGTGATTTGCCAAGACAAGAGCGAGAGGCTAGTACTCTTTCTGCAACGATGACAACATTAGATTCCAGGTAGGTCGATCTGCCGTGTCTCTTGTTCATTCATTAACTAGGAAGAAACACTTTAGAGTGTCCGTTTGTGTCTAGACCCACCCTAGGGCTAGAAGGATCGTCTCTGTCTGCAGAGAGGATTTACCTACATAACAATTGCCCGAGCTAGTTTATTTCCATTCTGTATGTAAACATATTTCAGTCTTTGATATTAATGAAATGAAGTTGTATTTCTTCTGCATCTATATGTCCATGTTTATATTTGTATTTTGTTGCATTCCTGCATAAATTCAGATCGTTAACCCCAACACAAACTGCTGCATGTGCCCGGTGTAGAGTTAGACCGTTGGGTTAACCCAACCGTGGTGTATATAACTTGGCGTTGGTTTTGTCGTGGGTTGAGTTTTGCCCTGACATCATCGTAACCTTAACCTTTAACTTGACCGTCGAATTGTATGTGGCATGTGATATGTGCAAACCGCTAATGGTCAAACCCTATCCCTTATTAGGACTTTGGTTATAAACATAACATAAGGTTTGTTTGTTGTAGATAACATATCGTATGCATTGTCGGTTATATGGTTCCAAACTTAGGATAAGGTTTAATGTATGGTTTGGATTGGTGTGATAGATCAAACTTTGGGTTATCACATGTAATAAATAGTTTGGGTTGGGGTTAACCATGGACCTTATCTTCCGCCACGTGGTGTGGTTTGTGGACTGGGGTTTAGGGTTAACCCCGGTCCCCACCCCCAACACCGTTGTCAATAAAGCTTAAATAAAGCATTCAAACCACAGTATTTAAGAATTAACACAGTCGGGCTGGTAGAAGGCTTCCCTGGCATGTGGTGGGTCTCGTGTTCGATTCCGATGGAGGCAGTTCAACCTTCCACAAAATTTTACATGGCCAGGGGGAGGCCACGTGGCAACCATTGATTGGCCCACGTGGCTCTCTCTCATTGGGCTACCACACAACCCATTAACCAATAAAAACATGCCAAATTTCGACCAATAAAATGATGCCAAGTGTTGATCATCCATAGGCCCACAAAATACACATCACTTGCATAGTCAGATACCCAGTCAGCATACAGACTGTTGACTGGGTGTACATGCAACCCATAACTTAAAAATTTAAGTTGTTTGCCAAATCAATCAGAACGCGATATCGGGAGCATCCGATGTCAGTTTTGAGTGAAACGAATTGCGTTAGATTCAGGGCGATGAGATATTTGCTTGGGCTCTAGTTTCGAGCCAATCTGAGCACTTTGAATTTTGAGCATTAAATTGATCCACTATATCAGTTTGAAACAAATTACTTTCCAGTTAATGCTTGGTTTGATGAGGAAAGCAAAAAGGCAAGGAGAACGTTGAAAGAGTCAAACAAGGATAACATAAACCTCAAATATTATAAGCATATTTTAAGAAAGAAAAAAATTGATTTCATGGTTTCAAGGAGGGGATAACTAATCTTCTTAGGGAAAAACAACCCCAAGTTATTTTGGAAGGAGCTCCAACCGAGAAAGAAACAAAATTAAAATAATATTACAACCTCTAAATGGTTCAATTGTGGAAGGTAGCTTTATGAGCAAGATCCCAAGTTTGACGTTTCCCCCTTGGTCAACACTACTACTAAGCTTTTCATTGCGCAAGAGGTCGAGATGGGCATAAAGAAGTTGGGTATTGGAAAAACAAAAAACTTAGTTGAACTTCAAGTAGAGTATCTAAAGTGGGGTTTGAAAATTCTTGTACCTCACATCACAAATTTTTTCAATAACATCATGCAACATGGTTCCCCACAGATTGGACAACTAGTCTAGCAATGCCTCTTTTCAAGAGTGGTGATATCAATAATCCTTCCAATTATAAGACCATAATGATAAACCCCATTGTTTGCAAAGTTGTTTGGGAGCATGCTAGAAAATAAAATTAGCAAGTGGATGGAAGAAAGAAATAAACGTGCTAAAGGGAAAGCATGTTTCAGACCTAAACATTTCACGGTTGATCACAATATAACTTTAAGGCACATCACTGAAAAAGTTTGGGAAAAAAAGGAGGAAGCCTTTTGTTGCTTTGTTGACTTCAATAAAGCTTTTGACATGGTTCCTAGGGATAAACTTTGGCACAGAATGTAGGAACTTGGGGTTCCTAGGCCTCCTAGAGCTATTGTTCATAAGTTGTATGAAGAAGTGAAAGTCAAAATTAGAACTTCATATGACATCTCTGAAAATCTTAGGAGTGATATGGGGGTCAAGCAAGAGTTCCCCTTGTCCTCTACCCTTTTTGGTTTATATATTGACAAAATTGAAGAGTGGATGAACTCACAATGTGGTGATGGTGTCCACATGGGCGAGTTTGTTATAAGGTTTCTTTTGTTTGCATATGACCTTAATTTGATTGCTAAGTTTGCTCTTGGCTTGCAAGAGCACTTACTTTCCCTTGAGCATTTTTGTAGAAGGGTGGGGATACAAGTCAATATTAGCAAGATGAAAATGGTGGTTTTCTCTAACAAAAGAAAACATAACCAACATAAAATTTGCTTTGAAGGCAACACTCTTGAAGAAGTTGCAGATTACAAATACCTCGGAATTAACTTCAATAGAAATCGAAGTTGCGAAGGCTGCAGAAGAAAATAAAACACTTTGGGAGGTTGGAAAATATTTTATGCTTTTCAAAACAGGTGTAGAGTAATATAGTTATGGGATTCAAAGACCACTCAAACTCTTTCTTTATGGATGTGAACTGTGGGTCGACAATACATTTGAGTTACATGGAAGCAAATTGAGAAAATCTAGATACGCTTAATTACAAACAAGTTCAAAATCAAAAGTTCAATTTCCTATGATATCTTTTTAAGTGAAGTGGGGGCTAATCCTATTGAAGCAATTGCTATGGTGTGACTCATAAGATATTTAAAGAAAAAATGAGCAAATGGAAGATGACAGATGGCCTAAAGTTGTCTTTAATGACATATTGTGCAAAAGAAAGAAGATTTGGATAGGTCAAAATAACAAAAGGTTTAGTAAATGGGGTATTCACTTGAACATGTGCACCACAAATAATAAAGAGATAAAGACTTTTGTTAAGGATAAGTTCCACAAACATACTTGGGATAAAGAGCCAGGGAGAAAGAGAAAATATTGAATTGAAGAGTTTAATACTACTCGTAATAATCATAAAAAAACGTACATAGGAGCCAATATGTCATGGAGAGCCAAAATTCTTGTTGCTCAGTTAAGAACTAACTCTCATCAACTCCGTTGTGAAACAAGGTATTGGAAAAGGCCAAAATAAGTTTGGAGAGAAAGAGAGTGTATTTTTGCACAGAAAAGTGGAAACATAAAACCATTTCATTTTGGAATGTGAGGCCTTCAAAAATAGCAAAGACAATTGTGTAAATATCTTAACACCTAGCTCTTGGGATAATTTATTCAGCCAAAAACTTATTTAGAACTCTCTCATTATGAAATTGAATTATGAAGTGTATGAAATTCAACTTCACATGAGGAAAAAGCTTAAAGCAAAAATCAAATGCCAGTAAGTTCCATGAGAAAAAAGCTGAATGCAAAAATCAAATGGCTAAAAAGCTGAATGAATTAGAATTTTTGGATCTTTTTGCCCCCTGACACGTTCGAAAAGTTTGACTATTCAGATATGCCACATCGGAGATTGCGGATTTAAGTACACGAACATGAAGGCGCTGACTGCCATTCCACAGGGCACGGCAAGAGACAACGGAGGGAATTCTTGTTCTTCCTATTCCTCGTAGTTTTGGCCTGCACATACTATCCTCCTCAGGGCAAGGTTTGATTTTGGACAATGGCGATCCCAACGGTGCCATTTTCACTGGTGTCGCTGGTGCGGTTTGCAGGCATTCTGGCAGCCGTGCTGGTTCTTACTTGGGTTCTGCACTTTCGCGGAGGGATGGCGCTCATCTCCGAGGACAAAAACCTCATTTTCAATGTAAACTCTTGCTCTCTTCATTTCTTTGACACTCTTTTCTTCGTTGCCTTCTGTGAGTCGGGCTAAATCTAATTTTACCATCGATGGAGTCTAGTGAAAATGTATTCATTATTACTGAATTGCTGATCATTTTCTTCAAATTTTCCCTAAATTTTCATCCCGTAGCCAGTCTGAGGGATATGCCACTGTAAAGATAGCCTGTACATTATATACAGCTACAACCCAAAGACGATCCATGAGGCATAATGTTTGAAATTGTGGATGATGTTAGCAGTAAACCTAATGTGGATGCTGTCACATCAATCTGTGGACGTGCACCCGAAAGCCAGCTTTTGTATTGGCTAAGTTAATGCCTTAAAAACCCAATTGGCTATTATATTATATTTGTTGGGCAATGCCTTACAAACCCAATTGGCTATTATATATTATATTTGTTGCTCAGATTGTTCTAACTTTTTCTTAAAGGAAATTATTTTCCTACTCAGTCAGAGGGCGAGAAAGTGAGGTCAATACAATAATATTCATAGGCATGT
The DNA here is from genome assembly GCA_034641835.2 of Pinus albicaulis. NCBI lineage: Eukaryota > Viridiplantae > Streptophyta > Pinopsida > Pinales > Pinaceae > Pinus > Pinus albicaulis. The sequence continues at coordinate 1,203,958,738 of CM076577.1, forward strand.
AGCCATTACAACAATATTTTTCATCTTCATATCATAATTGAACCTTGATGGGGAGATAACAACTATTCTGTCCAACCACCCGAAATAATCTCAATTGACCAAATTCTCTATAAGTGGTTTCCATAAGATCTCAGACATTGTTTTCATACCACCTGACCCTAGTTGATGAATCCTTGAATGGCAGATTCCGGTCACAGTTGAGGATGACACCTTATCAGTTTACTATTGCACTTAAACTTATGTAGGCTAATTAATCCATGAGGTGTAGACCAATTGGTTTGTGTGGGGTTTAGTCCCTACCAGTGTTATTAGAACCGGACTGGAATCAGTGGAACCAACCAGTCTGACCGTTTTTGGCCCAAAACTGGTCCGAACCAGAATAAGCCGCTTCAATATCGAACCGAGAACCAGCTGGTTCGATATCAAACTGATCGGTTTCACCGAACTGGCCTATTCAGAACCGGTTCCGTGCAGAAAAAACTTTGTTTTTTTTAATATTTTGATTTTTTAGTTGATTGGCCCCACTTCTTACTCTCCCCTAGGCTAGCCTAATATTCAAGCCTATGGCCCTCATCCTAATAATCAAGCCTATGGCCCTCAGCATAATAATCAAGCCTATGGCCCTAGTATTGCTATGCAATTCATGGTAATGTTAAATTCTTAAAGTAAAAGGTCACTTTTACTTAAAATTTTAACATTACCATGAAATGACTCAGGATGTTTGAGAGTGGTTCCAACCTCATTGGATTTCATATGGAGAAAGTAGAATTTTAGATTTCACTCAAAATCCAGCAGACTTAACAGTTTTTCAGGATTTCAGGATTGGGGGGATTGCAACGTTTCCATTGTATTTTGTCATGTACGAGGGTATGGAACTAATATTTAATAAAGAACACCAAGCCCTCTATGTACTTTGATGTTTGTGGCATTGGTTGTCAAACTCCTCTATCACGACTCTACTTAAAATGTACCCAACACTCAAACAAAATCTTGACATGACATGCTACGTTTTTTCTATCTTATTTTAATACCAAATTGGTTATATTGATGGCTAAGGCCCCAATATAGGCAACGATTTTGATGATATGTAGGCATTTGTTGTAGCATGATTTATTAAAGATGCTAGAGGCCATCTAGAGCCTATTTGTTGATGTATTTTCGGTTCATAGATGGATTGCACTTGATGCTATTTTGGTTATGCACTCTTACATGCTATGTAAATGAGAAGTTTGGCATATTTGTGTATAAATGGTTTGGATTCATATGGATGCACATGAATATATATGTTTGGTAAACCCTTTTTTTCTCTGGTTTTTTACTGGTTCCGACTAGTTACCGGTCCACAAGGTTTTTTGGTTCGATCACCGGTTCGATATTGATAACATTACTAGGTCACAGGTTCAAATCTCATGGGGGAGGGGTTGAGGATGGGAGCCACCTTTGGGGGAATTAAACAATCACAAGGGGCATCCAAGCACGACCAAACTTCGCACAATCCTGGTGATAGCATCCCACTGGAGGGCAGATGTTCCTCCATTCGACATTTGGGTTGGTCCTGTCTTAGGCTCAACCTAGTTTGAAAAAAAAAGAAAAAAGAAAAAGAAAAAGTGCTCAATCTAGTTTGAAAAAAAAAAGAAAAAAAAAACAAAAAGAACTTTATATAGAGTAATTATCTATTTAATCTACATTTATGGTGAATGATACAGAATTGAAAACCATTCTCAAAACCCAAAGAGCCAATGCAGAGGTTGTATCTAAAATGCAATGTATGAAGCAATGAGATTTTAGCACTTGTTTTTCCATATTTCTATAGGTAACAGTAGACTACTCCAAGTGATCATCTCCTGCCATGGTCAGGATCAAAGTCACACCCCAACAAATCCATAATGGAGAGTCAACTCAGGGACTTGGAAAAATTTGGCAACAATAAAGGCTACTACAAAGCAGGGAACATACACTCAAAAAATTGAGAGAACTTAAACTAGTTAAACTTATTGATCAAAATCTAGTGCGACAGATTTTGACCAGGAGTTCCGACTTGGATTGCCAGCTTGGAGAGCGTCATGAAAATTTGTATTACTCAAAATCCTATTGCAACAACTGATGGAAAATCTTCTATTTGTTATTTTACTTAACAAATTATTTACTGTGTTCTACAAGCAAATATCGAAATCCATTCACTACAGCATGCACAACTAAACTGCAGAAGAAATACAAGTGCGGAAACAAATCTGATCACACATAGATCAAACAACCATTCAGCACAATTATTTTTGGACTAATGTCCCTGGAAAAACCCAATGTGGGAAAACCGGTGCAACAAATCTGAGGGTTTATGTTATTATTCAGTAAATTATGAGTACAAATCTATGATTGACGAGAATGTCAAATCATATAGAGAAACTGACAGAAGAGATCTCGTGAGACAAACCTCACTCCTCCACGGGAAACTGGCATTGATCTGCACCAAGGTTGGACTGCCCTGCGCTGCCTCTGTGCAGTGACTGCATCACAACTCGACTTTCCTTCTGCCTCTACGCTGGTCTCACTGTTGGCTGGATTTTGGAAATTGAAGCCTACTGACCTCCGGAAAATCTCTCCGGGATATGACACTGGCTCTGCGTTGTCTCCTCAGCAGGAAAACGTTTTCCCTCTGGCTCTGCGCAGTGACTGCATAAGCACTACGTCACTGGCTCTGCGCTGATGTTGTGGTTCTCTCTATCTCTGCTGTTGTGTGCTCTTCGGCTCAGGAAAACTTCCAACCAGAACTACTGCCCCTCACTGCAATGAAAAATCACTTAGATCTGATCTTTGTCCGAGCACTGCTGCGTCAGAAGAATTCGATCCCTAGATTCTCTGTGTCTCCACGAATGTAATTTCCAAATGACCCTTTAAGTCCTTCTTATAATCTTCTCGTTGAGGATTCAACGACCCAGATTAGATCTCTAATCAACGACTAAGATTAACTTTTGACTTGATCTGTTTCTTCTAGATCATTCTCACTAATATTCTATTAATACACTTTAATTATTTTATTTTCCTAAGTTTTAACTTAGGGTCCCTTTAAAAATAATTAATTATTTCTATAGAATACAATCCGAGTGGAATTTCACCAAACACTTTTTGGGTTATTTAGAATACATGTTTCTAAGCCTCTCCACAAAATTTGTGACTTAGAGCACATCCGATGCTACCCAAAATCAACACTCCCTCTTAGTGAGGAATGTGCTCTAACAATATGCCTTGCTGCATACTGTTCTGACTCTGAATCATCTCCCTCTGTGCTGCTGATGTCTAACACTCTGTCCATCAAACTATGCGCAAATGTTGCATCTGTACTGTTGCCGACATTGCCACAGTCAACACTGCATCTGTACTACAACTCCCTCTGAATTCTGCATCCATGCTACTGCTGACTTTGCCACTACCAACTGTTACTGCATTGCATCACAGTTGCGTTCTGCAACAAAAAAGAAATCCAAAATTGGACAAGTATACTGCATCTCGGTGATGAAGATCTGACTGCTGCTAGCTGCTGCGCTGCATCTTTGAAGCTGCTGCGCTGTTGTTGCTCTAAACTGCATCCCTCTGCACCGCTGCTCTACGCTGCTAACCACTGCGCTGTCACGTCAACACTCCTCTGCACCAACTGGCACTAGTCCATCCTGCTACTGCTGTTTTGGGTTCCCGTAGCAAGGGGATGATCCGAGAGGTGGACTCCTCAAAGATCCTGCCCATCTTGTAGATCTCTGGGTCTACAACTCCAAATCAGCCCACCTCCCTCCTGGAGGTATATGAGCAATCATAGCAAGGTCCTCCTTCCCTATCTTTGTTGCTTTGGCCTGAGGATCATGTTTCTCATCCTTGCCCCTCTTCTTGAGAGGACACTGTGTGGCATAATGCCCCATCTCACCACACCGGAAACATTTAATCTTTGACAGATCCTTCTTCCTCCTATGCTGCTCTTGCTGCCCCTTTGATGCAAGGGCTGCCGCATTCTCTTCCTCCTCCTTCTTGATCTTCAAACGTAAGTCTCTCCGCATCTCTTCTTGCCGAAGAGTTGCCCACATTGACTCCCTCTCCGACAAGTTCTCTCTGCCCAGGATGCTCTGGACACAAACTTGGTAATCCTCGGACACATAGTTGATGGCCAATCGGACCATCTCTGTGGCCTTAGGAGTTGCTCCTACAACTGCCAATTGATCTCAGTTTTCCTGAAGTCTAGATAGGAATGATCAATACGCTCTCCCTTCTACATCCTGGTGGTTCGCATTTTCTCCTCTAGAAACATCTTCTGCTGCTCGGAAGACCCCTCATACAACGTTGCCAACGCATTCCACGTCTCCTTAGTTGTTCCTTTGGCTGAGATGTGTGAAACAATATGATCCCTCACTCCATCGAGGATCAATTGCTTGTCTTTGGCCATATTCTTCTTGAAGGCCCAAATGGTGTTGCATCCACCGATTCAGCTTGAGCACTATCGATAAAGTGCTTGAGGTCATGATCGTCTAGAAGGAAGGAGATCCTTGCCTTCCAGATTACATAGTTGGAGGCACCCTCCAATCGGTCCTTGTCACGCAATCCGTTGGTGGCCGTCTCACACAACTATTGTCGATCTACTGCCTCTCACCCTTTGCACAACTGGATTTACGCACTCCTTGAGGAGCAAGCCACACAAATTGCTGCTACTGCATAGCGAATAAGAGTTTCTTGGGCAAGAAACTCACTGAGGTCAGAAAATCCCCAAATCTATGTTTCAGCTACGCTTCCTGATGCTTTGCACCAGCAATCATTGCTGCGCAGTCAATTGCGTCCCTCTAGTTGCTGATTTGCGTTGATCTGCTGTGCTGCTCCCTCTGCCGTGGACAAACTGCATCTGAAAAATCCTACCTCTCTGTTGGCTCACTTAGAGAGAGATTTCCTTGCAGCTACTAGCCCTCCTGGCTTGGACTGCAGAATCTTCCGAAGATCGATCTGCTGCTTCTGCAACTCTTTGATCTCGGCTTCACAAACGCTGGATCTGTTGGATCTGTTCTTTGTCTCGCCTACACTCAGCTTAAACAAGCTTTGATCCCATGTGAAAATTCGTATTACCCGGAATCCTACTGCAACACCTGATGGAAAATCTTCTATTTGTTATTTTACTTAACAAATTATTTACTATGTTCTACAATCAAATATCGAAATCCATTCACTACAGCCTACACAACTAAATTGCGGAAGAAATACAAGTGCGGAAACAAATCTGAACACACATAGATCACACAACCATTCGACACAATTATTTTTGGACTCATGTCCTCGGAAAAACCCAATGTGTGAAAACCGGTGCAACAGATCTGAGGGTTTATGTTATTATGTAGTATATTATGAGTACAAATCTATGATTGATGAGACTGTCAAATCATACAGAGAAACTGACATAAGAGATCTCGTGAGACAAACCTCACTCCTCCATGGGAAACTATCACAGATCTGCACCAATGCTGGACTGCGCTATGCTGCCTCTACGCAGTGACTGCGTCACAACTCGGCTGCTCTTCTGCCTCTGCACTGGTCTCATTGCTGGCTGGATACTGAAGCCTACTGGCCTTCGGAAAATCTCTCCGGGATCTGACACTGGTTCTGCGCTGTCTCCTCAACAGGAAAACATCTTTCCCTCTCACTCTGCGCAGTGACTGTGTAAGCATTGCATCATTGGCTCTGCGTTGATGCCGTGGCTTTCTCTGTCTCTATTGTTGTGTACTCTCCGGCTCAGGAAACCTTCCAATCGGAACTCCCCTCACTGCAATGAAGAATCACTTAGATCTGATCTTCGTCCGAGCACTGCTCCGTCAGAAGAATTCGATCTCTAGATTCTCTGTGTCTCCACGAAAGTAATTTCCAAATGACCTTTCAAGTCCTTATAATCTTCTCGTTGATGATTCAACGACACAGATTAGATCTCTAATCAACGACTAAGATTAACTTTTGACTTGATCCGTTTCTTCTAGATCATTCTCACTCATATTCCATTAATACACTTTAATTATTTTATTTTCCTTAGTTTTAACTTAGGGTCCCTTTAAAAATAATTAATTATTCCTATAGAATACAATCTGAGTGAAATTTCACCAAACGCTTTTTGGGTTATTTAGAATACATGTGTCTAAGCCTCTCCACAAAATTTGAGACTCAGAGCACATCCGATGCTACCCCAAATCAACATTTCTATGGCTAGGATGTCACAAGCACAAACTCTCCAGCTTTTTTTGGGTGTCCAAATCTTCTGTTGCGCTGGACATATGAGATACCTCATGTTTGAATACATATTGTATGTTTTATGCCAACATACTGAAATATACCTCATCTCATCAGTGAGATGGATCTCCTGCCATACATTTTGATATTTTCTGCATTTGCAAGGTTTTGAGATTGTGAAAGATATCAATGAGTGTAAACCTTAGATTTCTTGGGTGTTACTTTACAAACCTTCTGTTTGCTAGGAAAATTTAGTTATTGCATTAGATCCATATGCTACTTATTTTGGGCCTTCGCTCTAAGATAAAGCAAGTAAGACAATGTGACTCAAAGGCTAGCTACATCTGAACTGATCTGAACAGAGTTCACGTCTTTGTTCCATGCACATTCATGGTAGGTTTGAGGTGCACTGTTTGTGGGCAGAAACATTGTGACTAAGTGTAACGATAATCGATATGTTGGCAGTGTTAGAAGACACATGCATGCACCAACCTTGGTTTTATTCCATTTTTGGCCACTGTCATAAATTTAGATCAACACATTTTTTTTTCCTTTATCAAATTCCAATTTTATCATTAAGTAGAGTCTTGTTTGATTTTGGTTAGGGCATTTTGCATGTGAAAATTTTCCAAGAATAGCAGGTGTGCAAATCCCTAGATGAGAGATGCATGCATGCACACTTGCACTCTCTTCTAGTTGGTGCACTTTCCTAGGAATCGTTCTCTCATGTAGATCAGGGCACACTTGTCTAGGACAGATTTAAGCCACATGGATGGGCTATTATTGTATACTCTTAGCCTTTCATACTCTAAAAGAAAAGTAGGGTGTAGGCGGTTACTCCTTCAATGTGTGAGCATAATTGAGTTTTAAACTATTGAGGTGTAATTCTTCTTTCAATTTTCAATAGAAGATAGATGTAGTATTGAGATTTCAGTTGTGTATTTGTAGTTTATATTTCCAGTAGTATGTGTTTGTAGATAAACGTATTCAGAAGTTGTTGTTTTGATTGGACTTTTTCATTTTTTAGCTACCTAATTTTCAGTTTTGAATGCAGAATCTGCTTATCATGGTCCAGAAATTAACAAAGGTTGCCTTATTCTAGGCAGGGCACACTTCTCTAGAGGAAGTTGGGTTAAGGTTTGACATAGTGAACATAAGTGCCTTACTTTGACAACCTGCATGTATTGTAAACCCTAGAACTCTCCTATTCTATAAAGAAGAGATAGGTCAATCCCTTCAAGATATGTCTTAGAGACTTGGCTGGCCACGCTTCTATAGAGGAGAATGGGTCAAGGTTTGACGTAGTGAACCTAGGTGCTTTACTTGGACGATATGCATGTATTGTAAACCCTAGTCTCTTTTATATTATAAATAAGAGATAGGGAAAACCATTTAAAATATGTCTTCGAGATTTAGTGAGCTAGTTGCTATGCAATTTTTTGGTTTCTATAATATTATATTGTTGTAATAATTTTAAGTATGGTGTGTTCGTATATCTAGTTTTCCTGACTTATTATTTTGATAGGCTCTTTGAGTTTAAGTAAACTAGGGCTTGTAGAAGTGCAGAGGTACTTATCATGAAGTCAAAATTTCATGCAAGATGCTTTTGAAGAATAAGCTTACAAGCATGTACACGAGTGAGACAGATATAGTGGCTAGATACTTAATGAAGATCATTGAATTGAGAGATTAACTTGCTGTTATGGTGATGAAGGTTGAGAACGAAGAGTTGGTGACCATAATGCTATGTGTTCTCTTCATTCTGGAAACTTTTCTTTGGGGTGTCTATGCTTGTTAGAAGCTGCCCACCTTTGAGAAGCCTTGGGATGATCTCATCCAAGAGAAGACAAGGCTAGAGGCAATTGCATCTAGAGTGGAGGAGATCTAGAACGTAGCCCTCATTATGAAGGTGAGGAGAGGAGGTAAGAAAGGAGGGCTTGAGAGGGGTCAAAAAGGGAAAGAGGAAGATTCAGGTTTTTCCAACTAGGGGAAGAAAAGACTCGAATAATGTGAAATATTTCAAGTGCCACAAGATGGGCTACTCTACACATCAGTGTCTCTTGAAGAATAAGGGAAAGGAAAAGCAACAATAATGGTAGCAATTTGCAAGGAGTGTAGAAGCTTTTATTGTAATGGATGAGTAGCATCCAAGCTTGAGACAACCTTCTCCATGGTTTCATTCTTTTCCACCAACACTGTCTCTGGTGTGTGGAAAGTGGAACATCCATACACATGACTTCAATAAGAAGGTTTTCAATAGACATCTTGTTGGACGTTGGCACACAAAGGAATTGGGTGATGATGCTACAAATCTAGTGATAAGAATGGGATCCATCTCTTTCCTCATGCAATCAAGTGATGTTCTTGAACTAGATGATGTCTTGCATATTTTTAGTTTAACAAGGAATCTTCTTTCTATTTCAACAGTGATTGATATTAGTTGTGTGACTGAGTTTTATGATCAACAAGTTATTATTAAGGGGCATGACTAGGATTTAGTCAAGCTTTGAAAGTTATACAAGACGGTGGCCTATACAAGTTTAATGATCCTATCAAACATGGAGCTTTAGCGCATGATAGTGAAAAATTGCGTAAACTTTGAAGTTTGAACTTTGGCAAAAGAGATTTGGTTGCCTGCACTATGTAACACTACCTTTGTTGAAGGATATGGTACAGGGATTGTTGGACTTTAAGATTGAGAAGATAGGAGTGCACATTCGATGAGCATGCCAAAACTACACTCCCAAGCTGTGAGCATAGATTAGGAGGGATTCTTGATCTGATCCATTCAAATGTATGTGGGCCAATAACTTCAACTTCATTGATACGTAACATTTACAATGTTTCTTTTGTTGATGATTCCTTTATAAAAACATGGGTTTACTTTATGAACACCAAGGATGAACCTCTAATGGAGACTCAAACAAGTAAGAAGATTAAGGTGCCACGGTATGACAATGGAGGAGAACACACCTCCAAGGAATTTGATGTCTTTTACAGGGAAGCTGGGATTTAGAGGGATTTGATAGTACTTTACAATCCTCAAATATTAGGATTGCATAGAGGGAACATAGGTTCACCATAGAGATAATGAAGGCTTTGATTCATTATCTAGATTTGTTGATGTGTCGTTTGGGCATAAGCATGCAATGCAACTGTGTACATTGCAAACAAGTGTGCTGAGGTTTCACAATGGAGGAGAGCACACCTCCAAGGAATTTGATGTCTTTTGCAGGGAAGCGGGGGTCCAAAGGGATTTGATAGTACTTTACAATCCTCAAATAATGGGATCGCAGAGAGGGAAAACAGGTTTAACATAGAGATAATGAAGACTATGATTCATGATCTAGATTTGTTGATGTATATTTTGGGCAAAAGCATGCAATGCAACTGTCTACGTTCTAAACAAGTTTCCTCATAAGGTTTTGAAGGACAAGACACTAGAAGAAGCTTTGACTAGTGACAAACCTCAAGTATTACACTTTTGTGTGTTTAGTTGTCTTGTGTATATTCATATTCCCTAGGAGAAGAGATTTAAACTTGAACCTTCTATAATGAAGGGCATTTTTGATGGTTATAGTGATTCCTTCAAGTATTATTGAATCTGTCTTCAATCATGCTGAAAGACATTGTGAGTTGAGAAGTGGAATTTGATGAGGATGTATGTTCCTCTAAATCTTAGGAGCCTTCTATAGAGGTCGAGGAGTGAGAAAAGCTTCCTGTAAAAAGTACTGATCTGAAGATTTCAGGAAAATCAGATTCAGATCAGCAAGGTTCTAGTTAAGGAATAGAGAGTTGAGACCACTATATCCTCTAGTTCACTGAGGAAGCCGAGATGGTTTATCCAGACTTTGCAAGAGGCATAGGAGCAAATAGGAGCACCAAAGACTTCCTTTTGGGTGAGTCACCTCTTGAAGAAATTTCCTAATTATGTTCCATTGATGTCTTCTATCATTGATACAAAACTTTCTAGTTATGAGGAGGAAATTGCAGAGAAAGTGTGGTAGGATGCTGCGACTTAGATGATAGGAGTATAAATCCATTCTGATGAATGGTGTTTGAGAATTTGTTTCAATACTCGATGGGAAATTTATGATAGATTCTAGGTGGTTGTAGAAGGTAAAACATTTTATTGATGATAACATACAGAAGTACATGACCGTATTCATAACAAAAGGATTCTCCTAGAGAGAGGAATCTGACTATGAGGAGACTTGCTCCAATTACTAGGTATACTTTCATTAAAGCCATTATGTCTCTTGCATCAATGTTTGGTTGGTGTTTATATTAAATGGATGTTAAGACTGCTTTTTGAATGGTCTTTTTGAGGAGGAAGTACACATTAATTAACTTAAGGTTTTTGAGGTGCATGGGTGACATACCCATGTGAGCAAACTAAACAAGGCCCTTTATGGGTTAAAGTAGGTGCAACATGCATGAACTTAAGGATTGATGGGTACTTTCTAAATTTGGGCTTGCCAAGATTGCAACAAATCCTAATCTTTATTATTTGTTTGATAAATTTAATCTAGTTGTCTTGGTATTGTACGTAGATGATTTGATCGTTATAATCAGTTCTAAGAAGCTCATTGCAGGTTGCAAGAAGAAGCTAGCTAGTGAATTTGATATGGACAACATTGAATTTATGTGTTACTCTTTGGGTCTAGAGTGTTGGTGGTGTATAGGTGAGGTCTTCCTTGAAAAGGTTAAGTATAGAATGGATATTTTAGGGAGATTTCAGATGTTGGATTGTAAACCGTTGGCCACTCCTATGGTTTCAAATTAGAAGTTATATGCTGATTTATATTTATATTTGGTAGATCCTTCTATGTATAGGCAATTGATTGGTCCCCTTATGTACTTGGTGAATACCCAACTTGATATATGTTTTGCAACGAATACATTGATCTAGTTCATGGTTGAAGCCAAGTTGATTCATTGGATTGTTTCAAAGCATGTACTCTGATACATGAAGGGCACAATTTATTATGGATAAATGTATATGGGAGATGGTGAGTTGATGCTATATGGTTTTGTTCATTCCAATTGGCTAGGAGATGCTACCTCTAGGAAGAGCATTTCAAGTTTTTTCTTTAAGCTTGGGGTAAAACATGGTATCCTAGTTTAGTTGGAAATAAGCAACAATGGCATTGAGTTCAACAAAGACAAAGTATATGGTAGCCAACATCGCTAGTTGTGAAGCCACAGGGCTTCGCAAGATGATAATAGAGTTGATCATATGGCTTCAAAAGGAAGTTGGTCAATAAGATGTTGGAGCCCACTATGGTATATTATGACAATTAGCATTGTATTTGACTTGTTACCCACCCAAGTGGCTAACTGCTAGGAGGAATTTTTTCATATATTTGTTTAGCTTCCCAACCAGTAACCCTAATGATCCATATATATCTATGACTCATATCTCTCCGCATATGCCCTGATTAGTGCTTTCCATCATGTAGGTTACTTCTTGAAGGAAGTTGGGTCATCTATTATAAGGTACACTAACCATTTCTGTAATCATATGCTTTCGTTTAATGTTAAGGGCATTCTAGTAGGAATCACATGTTGTGGTGGATGAATGACAACTGTTGATTGTATTATTCCCACACTTCACCTTGGTGGTTATCCTTTGCCTCTAGTCTAGTGTGACCTTCCTTGAGGCTTCCTTTCCATTTTCTAGGAGGGGCATGTTACTCAACACCTGTGGGTGACACCCATAGGAGAAATTTTTTCTCCTAGATGGTCCTCAGTTGACAACCAACAACCCCTTGTAGCCACCAGATAGCTTGATGTGCCAATACCTCCACCACTTGAGCTAGCCATGTCGTTCCTCGCCCATCTGTTATGATCATATGTTTGAAGGTGGGCCTCATGACCCCAAAGGTATGGTTTTTCATTGTATAGTTGGGATAATTTTATTTGCTTATCATGGACACTTCTGGGCATGGAATGGTGGGGGGATTCGGCAGAAAGAGTTGGTTTGGTTTGTAATCTTGTTTCCTCTGTCTAATTTGATGGTTAGCCTAGTATCCTAGTCCCGTGGGATCTATTTTATTGGCTACTAGCTTTAGAGGTGGCACTACATAGGAAACCTTGATTTTAGTTGCGTGGTATCGCTTCCTGACACCATATACAACACTCCCCTTTGCTCATTATAACCCCATTCAACATATTTCCCTTTCGGGTCTACATTTGCCCATTGGGTCCACAAGAAATCAACCTCCCTCTCCCCTTGTCCATACTTTGGGTCTGGCCTAGAATGATGCCTCGGAGGTTGATGCAGCTAAAAGAAAAAGAAAAGGCATAATTTGCACCACTTTCAATAGGAAAAGTACCATAAAGTGCAAAAGATGACCGAGACATACACATTTAGCACGTGGGCAAAAGCCAAACATGAGCTTGACCCCTTATCTATGGCCATCACCTTGGTTCCTATGGGCCCTATATGAGCCCCCTCCATCATCAAGGAACCCATGATTGTCCCAACCCTTTGTGGGCGATGAATTGCCCCACCTTAAGGGGGTAATCACTGCTATATACTACAACCATGTTCTCATCCCTTGGAGCCCTGAGTAGTTATGAAGAAAAATCAGTCAAAGGCTAAGGCATGTGAAGAAGGGTGGAGAAATAAAGGCCGGGGTAACTCATGTACCACGATTGCTCCCTCCTACACTCATATACCCAGGTGTGGGATTCCCTTATTATAACTACCCTTGTACTGTGGCATGTGGCTTGGAGCCTTCCCCTAATGCCCCACTCTGTTCCATCATAATATCATGTGCCACCTACCATGTGACGAATCTACCATGGACATGTTACCCCCTTTACAGGCTGAAACCACCTAATAGGGTCCTTGGTTAACCATCTTCTTGAGCTTGGAGGTACTTGTATGTTCCGAAACCCACTATGGAAGGGCATGCCACCATGAAGTGTCCACTTAGTTCCATGGTTTATAAGCTTATTTACTCAATTGCACTAATGATTTGTTGTACTGGAAGGTGAGGGGACGCATTGGATCTTATACAGGATTGCAGGTGGGTCTCCATTTGGGTTTGGTTTCCCTATACGGGGTCCAAGCCCTCCAGAGGGTCATATTGGCACTTGTAGGGTGAGTGTTGAGAGCCATGGGCCTCCACCATAGCAAAGAGCAGATTGCCACTTCATGGATCTCGCAACTTCGTTCATTGATTGCTCGTGTTCCACCTTTTGGATGAGGATGATGTACTTGAACCACCATGCCCAAACAACTTCACACTTGCACCACACACTTGGCAGATGTTCCAGGGCCCAAATGAGGATGTGTCTCGCCATGGGAGATTATGTCATCATTCTAGCCCTTACATATGGTATACAGTCATTATTGATCCGCTTGGAGACCCATGAGGATATCATTGTGCCCCCACACCATTTGGGGACACCACATTGGATTTGCTTGGATATCATGGGGCCATCCCCTTGATCACTGTGTTTGGAGCCTATTCTCTCACATTGGCACACTTTGGACTCCACTTGGTCTCTTCAATGGCCCAACGACTCATTGTTTTTACTATTTTTCCCTCTCGAGAGGCTTTATCTTTGTATTATTTAGCTATCTTGGTGGGCTTGTCACCAAGTCATGTCATTATTATATATTATTTTATTATTTGGGGCATTATTAGGCCAATTAGGCTATTCAAACCCCCCTTATGGATTGTATAAATTGATGAGAGGTTCATTCATTTCTCTCGTCACATTTTTGGATTGGATTATCTCTTCTTGAGAATTTCAACTAGCCTTTTTGATGGATGAATTGGAGATCTAATGCATTTCGATGTTTGGAAAAGCTTAATTTCTTGTCTTGGAGCTTCAATTTATTTGCATCTTGATAATTGGAATAATTTTGCTATACTTGTGAGTACCTTTTCATGCTTATTTGTAATTTTGTCTCATAAAATTGTCTATGGAATATTTTCGTTCATGAAGCTGGTGTCGCTGCTCTTTATCTTATGCGGAGTTGTTGGGCTTGTCTTTGTGAGGGATTTTTCATACGATCATTTGAAGTATGGTGAATTATTTTGTTAGAGGTACATGAATGTGAAAATTTCAATCTATCACAACATCTGGAAATTATTTTCTAATTGTTAATTTATTTAAAAATTTATTTGTTGTTTGCTATGGCAAATACCAAATAATTCACACTGTGATTTTCACAAATAGATGTTGCGGAAAAACAATAGCGCTGGAAACTGAGAAAATTCTAGTACACACAAAAATGACACTGTTATTTTTGGACAAATGTCCCCGGAAAAACCCAACTTGGGAAAACCGGTGCCGCAACTGAGGGTTTTATTATTATACAGCAGTGAGAAATTCTAAGTACAACAATCTGGATGCTGAAATCTGGCTATCTTGTAGAAGAAATACTAGCAAAAATACTAGAGGGAAATTACCCTCACTCTAGGAAATTCCGACACTTGATTGCCTCTGAAAAGCAAGCCGTCCAACTAGGCCTGCGTAGGTTTTGCGTCAACTTGATGCTCCTTGCTGCAACTACTGCTCAAACTAACTGCTAATCTGGCCGTCCTGCCGGCTGCTGACTGGGAATACGTCTCTCCGGTACTCTGGAACCTCTGCCTGACCTTTGGAACTGAAAACGTCTTCCCTCTTCAGCAAATCGAATTGCCTTATTGAGGCTCTGTGCAACCTCCTGGATAAATCTCGACCTCTTTGCAAATGCACTTGCTGGATCTGGAAAACTTCCTCCAACCTCACTATCTCTGCCTGTCACTGTCTCTGCTTCGATCTTTGGCTCTCCAGCAACTGCTGCTACTCTCTGGAAATCGATCTGCCAAGGATTTCAAACTGCTCAAGTGTATTCTCCAAGTTCCCATCGACTTCTTCTTACAATCCTCTGTTGGAGTTCTAATGGCCAAGATCAAATCTTAATCATGGGCTAGGATCATCTTGAAGTCGATCAGTGTGAGCTTCTAGACTATTCTCACCTTGATTAATTAATTCTATTAGATCTAAGACTTTTGTGATCCATAAAGTAGATAGTTGTCTTTTAGATTAATCACATAATTATTATTTGGTCGACATGTCAAACCAGCTAATGTGGTTCATCCTCAGGACAAGGTGAAAAGCTTAATCGATCATTATGAATAAATAGTAAGGATGCAGCATTTCCCAGATATAGCTGTTAAAAACTAGCCGTTATTAAGTTAGTTAATTAGTTATTAAGTAAATATTTAAAATAATTACTTAAAAGGTTAAAAAAGAATATTTTAATAAATATTTTAATTTAAAAAAATATTTTTAATGAACATTTTAATTATTTAAAAAATATATATATATTTTAATAAATATTTTGATTATTATAACTATTTTAATTAAAATACAAGGAAGTAAATTTTTTAATAATCTAAGAAGAGGGAAAAAGGGAAAAATTAAGATCAAGAAAGATAAATAATAAGGGAAAAAAATATAAAAGGAAAGAAAATAATTAAAGTTAAAGATAAGAAGAAGAAGGGACAATGACCAAGAAAGAACCTACAAAGACCTAGGAAACAAAGAACACAACGGGGGTGGGAAAGAATTATATCGAGAAAGCTAGAGTTCAACTCTTACTCAATTTCCAGTCGTCATCCCTGTTGAGATTTCTAGCATGCCTCTCAATTTCAATAGCCTCCCAAAGCTTCCTATGGTGGATATGGTTGACCTTAGCAATGACCTTGGAGTCCTCAATGCAAACATGGTGACACGATTTTTCTGCATGTTCAGCAAGAGCTAATGTGCGGGACCGATTGTGCTTAATGTTTGCAGCATGCTCCTGGTTTCTCTGCTTAATGGACCTCCCCTTTTCTCCAATATAGGGAATACCAGAGGAACAAGGAATCATGTAAACACCTTTCATGTCCTTAGGGTCAACAGGGTCCTTGACAGATTTGAGAGAATTCCTAATAGTACGAAGAGGCTTGAATGAGGAGGAGGCATTATTCTTTCTAAGGACATGGGCAATTTTGTCAATTGTCCCTTGGATAAACGAGAGATGAACCTTAAAAATAGGATTCACCCGAGCAGATTTGCTTTCTAACCCTTTATAAGCTTTTTGAGAAGCCTTAAGGCCTTAATTATGATTAATTAACCATATTCCATAAGTTTAAACTTAGGAAATATTTAAAAATCGGCTAATAATCCAATTAAGCCATCTCTAGGTGGAATTTCCAAAAACGATTTTTGGGTTTTGGAGATCTCATGTATTCTAACCTCCCCACCAAGTTTCGTGATTAGAACACATATGATGCTACAAAAACTAACACTCCCTCTTAGCGAGGACTATGTTCTAGTGCTGCACACCCTGCTACAACACTTTGTCTCTGCATCATTCCTTTGTCACACTGTTGATGTTTGGCCATTGTGACTGCCTGCCACTGCCCACCAACCACTGCGCAACTTTGATGTTGCATTTGTGCTGCTGCTGACACTGCTATGCTACTTCCAACTCTGCATCTGCACTGCAACTCCCTCTCATTTGTTGCTGCTGCAACTGCAACTACTGCAACTGACAAACATCCGAAATACTGAATCATGTGTTTGTTGCATCTGTCTCCTGAGTTCTGACTGCTACTAGCCTCTGCACTATCATTGAAGAATCTCCCCGGCTGTTAACTTTGCACTGAGCCTCCTGCTCTGGTGTCAACACTGCACTGTGCTCCTCAACACCTAACTGCTACTAGTTTGCAACTGTCACTCTGGTATCTGACTACATCTCCTGACACTGATCCATCCTAATACTAAATACTGTGGGCCCCCATAGCAAGGTAATGATCCATGAGCTGGACTCTTCAAGGACCCTGCCCATCTCTATAGCTCTCTGGGGCTACAACACCAAGTCACCCCACCTCACTCGTGGAGGTATGTATGCAAACATCACAAAAACTTCCTCTAACCTGTTACCTGAGGACATCCTATCAATCTCAACATGTGCTGTCGTCTGGTCCTGCTTCCCCTGCTTGTCCTTTTTGAGAGGACACTGGGTATTGTAGTGGCCAAACTCGCCACACCTGAAGCACTTGACCTTAGATAGGTCCTTCTTCTTCTTCTTCCCCCCTTGCCCCTGACTGGGACCCTTGAATCTTTGGGCTACATTCTCCTCCTCCTTCACACTCTTCGATTTGCTACTACTGCTGCCACTGATGGAGCTCTTCAATAGAGCTCGCCTCAACTCCTCTAGCAACAAATCGACTTACATCCTGTCCCATTTTGGAAAAGTGTCTCTGCACAATATACTTGGGACAAACACTTTCCAATCCTCTGAGACACTGTTTAGTGCTAATCGCACTAGCTCTAATGGTTGAGGTGCTGTTTCAACAACTGCAAGTTGATCTCAAACCTCCTGAATCCTGGTGAGGAAGGGATCTATGCCTTCTCTCTTTTGCATCCTGATGCATCTCAGCTTTTCTTCCAGGGACATCTTCCGCTTCTCAGAAGTACCCTGATATAACGTGGAGAGAGCAGCCCACATTTCCTTGGTCATTCATTTGTCTGCCACATGTGAGACTATATGATCTCAGACTCCATCGAAGATCAACCGCTTCGCCTTCGCCTTCGCCATTTCCTTCCTGTATTCCTTCAACTGATCCGCATCCTGGGGAACTGCCACCACATTATCTATATAGAGGCTTTCATGCCATATTCATCTAGAAGGAAGGACATCCTTGCCTTCCAGATGACGTAGTTGGAGGCACCCTCCAACCTATCTTGATCTCTAAGTCCGACTGTGGCCATCTTTGATCAAGTCAAAAACTCCTTCTTTCTCTCTGCTCGACTGTTGTTCTGTTACTCGCACTCCCTTCTGGAATGCACAGATCTGCTAGCTGCTACTGTCAATCTGCCTGGAAAAATCGAACTTTTGAGACTCGAAGTTCCTTGAGAGAAATTTTCCCTCTGCTGTGTGTGCTTTTCTCTTCCACCTAACGATGGTTCTGCAGCTACAAAACTCTCTGCGTCCAACCAAGGAATCTACTTAGTGAAAATATGAGTTGCTGCTGCTCCCTCTGACTGCTGGAATCACTATCCTAGGCATTTCGACTTTCCTGCAACCCTGCAACTGAAAATCAATCTTCTGCACCAACAATTCGGCATGCCTGTCAATGAACTGCGCAACCTCTGAGAATTTCGGCTTGCTGCTCCCTATGAGTAGCGAAATTCTTTCCTCCACTTCTGAGCTTCTTGGAAGATCACTCATGCTCTGATACCATGTGAAAATTGTGGAAATTTCTGAATCCTTACACTTTATGCAGAAATTATTACTGTTAATCTGGTTATGCTCCTCCTACTTAGACAAGTTATTAACTGAATAAATTTAAGTTAAAATCGAAGGAAAACACATAACAAATCTCCACCAATTCAGATCTAGAACAAGTTCATGCACACATAGACAAAGTGACACAGTTATTTTTGGACAAATAGTCCTCAGAAAAACCCATGCGAGAAAACCGGTCTCTGGCTACTGGAGGGTTTTATTATTAAGAATTTTCTGAATACAACAAGCCTGGGTTCCAGATTTGGAAAACCCGACGGAGAATATACTAGATCTACAGCTCACTGGCTGATCTAGGGCCAAAATAATGACTGATCCACACCCTCAAATGGGATTTACAGAACTCAGCCAAGATTAGGGCCTAGAAACCCCAGCGCTGCCCCCGAAAGCCTCTACGTTAGCCTTTGAAGCACCTCCAACCCTCAACGTTGCTCCATAAGGGACTGCATTACCCCAGACTGGGTGACGCAGTCTCTACGCTGCCCCTAAGGGTCTCTACGTAACCCTTTGAGGGTTTCCTGTTGAAAATCACGCTGTCCTTGCTGCTGCAGCTTCCCTTCTCCTCTGCGCTGTCCTTGAGCTGATCTTTGCCTCTTGTGTATTCTAGACCCCAGGATCAGATCATCCCCTTGGCCTAAATTCCCCTCTCTGTAGCTGAAACACTTCTGAGTATTCTCAGCAAACCCTGCCCTAGAATCTCAGTTTAGCTTCAATGCTCTACCAATGTGTGTCTTTACAAATGACCCCAAGCCTTTCCTTTATACTTTTCTCGTTGACAAATCAACGACCATGATCAGATCTTGAATCAATGGCTAAGATTAAAAGAAAGCTTGATCCGTGTGACTTAAGACAATTTCATCACATGTTTAATGAAATTCACCTTAATTATTTAAGTTCCCTAAGTTTTAACTTAGGAAATACATTAAAATAATTAATTAATTTAATATCTCCTAAACCAGATGAAATTCCCCAAATCAATTTCTAGGTCTTGTAGATCAAGTGTACTCTAGTCCCTCCACAAAATTTGGGAGCTAGAGCACAACTGATGCTACCCCAAATACACAAAATCTCAACAAAAATTTCAATCTATCACAGCAACTGGAAATTATTTTTCTAATTGTTAATTTATTTAACAACTTATTTGTTGTTTGCTACAACAAATACCAAATAATTCACACTATGATTTTCACAAATAAATACTACGGAAGAACAATAGTGCTGAAAACTGAGAAAATTCTAGCACACACTCACATAAAAATGACACTGTTATTTTTGGACAAATGTCTTCGAAAAAACCCAACTTGGGAAAAATGGTACAACAACTGAGGGTTTTATTATTATGCAGCAGTGAAAAATTCTGAGTACAATAATTTGGATGTCGAAATCTGGTTATCCTGCAGAGAAAATACTGGCAAAAATACTAGAGGGAAGTTACCCTCACTCTGGGCAATTCCGACATTGGATTGCCTCTGAAAAACAAGCCGTCCAACTGGACCTGTGCAGGCACTGCGTCAACCTGATGCTCCCTGCTGCAATTGTTGCTCGAACTGGCTGCTAATCTAGTTGTCCTACCGACTGTTGACTGGGAAAACATCTCTCCATCACTCTGGAACCTCTGGCCAACCTCTGGAACTGAAAACGTCTTCCCTCTTCAGCAAATCAAGCTGCCTTCTTGAGGGTCTATACTGCCTCTGCGCAACCTCCTAGAGAAATCTCGGCCTCTCTGCAAATGCACTCGCTGGATCCGAAAAACTTCCTCCAACCTCACTGACCTTGCCCCTCATAGTCTCTGCTTCGATCTTTGGCTCTTCGGCAATTGCTGCTGCTCTCTGGAAAACGATCTGCCAAGGAAATTGAACTGCTCAAGTGTATTCTCCAAGTGTCCATCGACGACTTCTTATAATTCTCTGTTGGAGCTCCAACGACCAAGATTAAATCTTAATTAAGGGCTAGGATTATCTTGAAGTCGATCCGTGTGAGCTTCTAGACTATTCTCACCTTGACTTAATTAATTTTGATTAATCAACCATATTCCCTAAGTTTAAACTTAGGGAATATTTAAAAATCAGTTAATAATCTAATTAAGCCATCTCTAGGTGGATTTTCCAGAAATAATTTATGGGTTTTGGAGATCTCATGTATTCTAGCCTCTCCACCAAGTTTTGTGACTAGAACACATTCGATGCTACAAAAAGGAACAATGAATTGCCTTGATAAGTCACTCTTTACAATATAAAGAAGTATAAATTTCCCTTTGTAACCTACTAGTTGCTGCTTGGGCCATATGAAGTTGCTGGGGAACTCCTTGATTGGAATTAAGCCCAACTAAACGTTGATTTCATTTGACTCCATTCTCCCAATTGGCTAGGCAATGGTTTAGTCCAAAGGTGATCGCAAAAATAAAAATAAAATTTTCACCTCCTTTTCTAAGCCCAAACCTAGTAGGTCATCTAGGGCATCCCACAAATTCTATTGTAGCCATCAAAAAATGATGAAAATTGGTCTAGAGTCGCGTTGGTGAGTCCTCTAGAAGTCCTCGAAATTTGAGACTATTCCGATGGTGGACTTTTGAGATATCCTAAGCCCTAGCTCAGAAACCATTTCCCTAGTTTGCCTTTGGTTAGTGGCTTCATTAACGATCATTGCATTAAACATTAAAGTCAAATTCCATCTCTTTGATCCTTTTCTTCTCCCTTACTTGGTCAAGATCCATTGTTTGAAGCTTCATTCTGAAACCTTGACCTTGTTTGGGCTCATTAGGGTTTATTTGTGGTCCCACAACTTTGTGACTCAAATTCCTCAAGGATTACATAGAAACCATTTCTCCTTTGGGATTATTAGGTCTAGGATACCTCTTGTTAAGGGATATTCTCCAAACCTAGCTCTAGGTATCCCCCAACCCTTCTAAGAGAGCCAATCACCTTGCTTTCAAAGCAAGTAAACCAATTATCTGAGTGTTAATTTTAGGCTAACATGTTCTTTGCTTAAGACAAGTACTTCAATATTCCTTATGATCCCATTTATTAATCCATTAGCAATCACACTAATCATTATCATATTGACAATAACTGAAGAAAGAACATATACAACAAATACAGATGACAAGCCAGAATAAGAAGACACAATAATATGGATCCAACCAGGGAAAAAACCCCAAGATGGGGAAAACCCTTGATCAATTCTTCTTATTATCAATATCAAATATTCAACAAAGGGAGAGTACAATACTTTAAAGTCAAAATGACTTGTCAACATGGAGATCCAATGTCACTGCCCTAGACAAGTAGATGGCCAAATTAAAGGCTGTAATTCTGGCATTCTGTCACAGTGATAAGATGGTACCTTCTCAAAGCAAGGTCTGGTTAGGGCTTCTTGTAAATCACTGCTGTCCTACTCAACTATTCCAAAACCCCTCATCTTAGCTGTGACTTTCCTTTGCAAACATGATGGTGCCCTTCGCTGGTTGGAAAAAACCCTTAATAGGTATCTCAACCTCTTTATCTATGATGGTGAATGCTTGAGTCCCTTTCTGAACAACAGATCTGTAGTGCGGCCTTACTATGAGGGAGACTGTGCCTCTCATTGTCCACAAGCCAGCCCACAAATTCAGCCTACCTCTTTGCTCTTGAAATGAGACTCGCAATGATGAATTTTCTCATACAAAGAGACCAAAATTCTTCTCAAGACCAACGACTGTCCTATCTGAAGCATCTCGGCCTAGTTGCAGAAGTATAACCCCAAAACAAGACAACCTTTTGTCCTCCTAGAGCATGGCTACCTTAGACATACATTGGAGCCCTTGGATGTGTCAAAATGAGGTGGGAGGACACCTCTATATATAAAAATTGGTGAGGGTCAAGAGACATGACGTTTGGGCTTTATGAGCCTACATGGAGGTGAGGTCAACCTTGATAATTTACATATGAGTGGGCATAAATTCAAAAACCCATTTCTCCTTATCCAAATTGGATGATCTTTAGGTCGATTTTGGTCATATCGAAAAGAGGAATTCAATGCCATAATTATCTTCTTCAAAAGACCTGCCCAAAGTGGAATTTGGCCCTAGTTGCCAATTTTAACACTCCCTCTCAACTAGGGAGAATTCCACCTGCCAATCCATTCATTATCATGCCATCTCATCATCATGAACCTTCTTTGCATCTCGTCTCATCGCTGCTGAATACTGATATAGATAATGAAGAATAATTGATCGAGAGTGAGTCACAAGACCTTGCGACTCTCCACTTGACAAAAGTCAGTCCACATAACTAGGGGTCGAACCCCAATCAGACTTGATCCCAAGTGATCAAGTTGTTGAACATCATGCATCCTAGACATAGGGAGTATGATAGTACACGATGCATCCATAGGTAGTGCTATGGTCCCTATCCACTTTTCCCATCTCGTTGGACATATGAGAGGTAATTCCCATGTGTCCCAGACATAGTATTAACAATCGGAACCAGTGACCGGACCGGTGGACCTAATGAACCAGGTTTCTGACCAGAACTGGTCTAACCGTTACTGGTCAGATCTCAATGAACCGGTAAAAGAAAAAATACATTAAATAATTAATTTTTAATAAAAAAAACTATTTTCAAGATTTGCAACCATGATTCCAAGCCAATAGAGACAAAATATGCAAAGTTTGCTCATTTATATACCATGCAAAGGTGAATATATCAAAATGGCACCGAGTGCAATACATATCATCAAAAAAATACGTAAGCAATGAGGCTCCAAATAGACTATAAAGTCCAAAAATAATGCTACAAGCTATGAGGCCAATGGCCTAGTACAAGACTACAAGTCTAGAGTCTAGACTCTACAGTGTACACATGATCAATCATCAAATTAATCACCACTACTAGACACAGGCTCATCATCGGGAGCTGCATAGACATCATCTGGATCAGAGTCTGAGGATGCCTCAGCCTCATTTGCAACCTCAATACCACTGCAACCAATAACAATAGAAGTGGACCTAATGGAAGCACGAGTTACTCGAGCTGCATGACTAGTGCCTTCCATTGGTTGTTTGCCTTTCCTTGATGCAACTACCAAGCCTGGGCCTGATGGCGCCACCAAATCTGCTTCGTCTCCCGCTAATGCTGCATCAATATTAAAATCAGCCTCAAACATTATATCTTCAGTCTCCTCCACCCATTCTGATGTTGGATCAATATCGTCCAACACAATGGGATCTAGATCAGGTGTTTTGTTCATCATTTGGTTCCGCCTCAAGCGAAGGTTGTATTGCACGAACACAAGATCATTTAACCGTTTCTGTTCCAAACAATTTCTCTTCTTTGTGTGTATGCGCTTAAAAACAGACCAATTGCTCTCACAACTTGAAGCACTGCAAGTTTGGTTGATGACTCTAATTGCAAACTTTTGCAATTGAGGACATTGGCCGCCAAATGACTCCCACCAATGTGCTGCAAATAAAAAGACATTAATTAGTAACATAGTTCATTTCATTACTTATTTACAAACAATTTAACTTGAAAAGGAAAACAAATTGGAATTTCTTACCTAGTTGATCCACGTCTCTTTCCATTCTTGCCAAGTTTTTTCCAAAGGTACCAGCTTCCATACTGAAAAGAGTAAGTTGTTTATGTATTTCCAACTGGTCTGCATGGATAGGGACCATGCTCTCCAAGCAATCAATCAATCTAGCTCTGACCTCCCCATCCTGCAGATCTCCTAGCTGAGCTTTATAATAATACTTTGGGTTCAAAAAATACCCAGCTGCATGTATAGGATGATGGAGTTTATTGTTCCATCTGTTATCAATGATCTCCCATATACGACCATATTTAGCTAACCTGTCCTTGTAAACTGCCCGTATGTGCTCCTTTGCTTGATCCATAGCTTCATAAATGTATCCCATTGCCAAATTTTCCCCATCCACCATCCTTAGCACCTTAACAAGGTGCTTAGTAATTTTTACAAGCTCTGCAGACCTTTTCCAAAAATAATTGTCAAAGACTTTCTTTTTTGTGTCTTTGCCATCTTGTCTACGAGCCCACCGAGATTCAGTCCAATCATCAGAAGAAAACATTTTCTGCACGTTTTTCTGTTGAGAATTGAGACATTGCAACGTGAGGAAGTGAGTTGCAAATCTCGTAATTGCAGGCCTAACAAGCTCTTTTCCCCCAGTGTTTTTCCTCATTAGGCTCAATACCCATGAGTGGTTGTAAATGTATTTTGTAATGCACTTGGTATGCTCTATAGTGTTTTTTACCTACTCCACTTTGCCAATGTCCTCAAGCATGAGGTCTATGCAATGTGCAACTCATGGAGTCCAAAATATGGTCCTATATTTGGACTCAAGCGTATTTCCAGCAAGAACATGGTTTGAGGCATTATCCGTGATGACCTGCACAACATTCTGCTCCCCCACTTCTTGAATAATCTCATCCAAAATATCAAATAGAAGGGTTGCATCCTTCGCCTTATCAGATGCATCAACTGATCTCAAAAACATTGTTCCTTGAGGGCAAGAAACAAGGAAATTAATGCTAGTGCGGTTCTTTCCATCAGTCCATCCATCTGACATGATGGAACAACGTGTTTTGAGCCATGACTCTTTATACTCGGCCAAATACTCATCAATGGAAGAAATATCTTTTTGCAAAAGAGATCCCCTCAAGTCATGCACACTAGGGCCTTTGAAGCCCTTTCTTGTAGCTATAACAGAGTCCCACATAGCTTGGTAATAAGGTGGGCGAGCATCATTAAATGGGATATCTACATCATACCACCATCTAGCAATGTACTGATAAGAAGTTTCTTTGCATTGTTTTTTCCATTGTTGATCGAAAGTGGGTTGACGACTTGGCTGGGAGGAAGTGGCTGTGGGATTAGCAGTGGATGAAAAATAACTTTGGATGTTTGGTCTCTTTGTTGCTTTTGAATTTTGGCCAAGAGGAGGAACATAGTGAAAGGTGTCATTGGTGGAAGGGATAGAAGTGGAGTCTTGAATCTCATAATCATCATACCCACTCTCTTTCATGGCTTCTATTAATTGCCTCTTCCTTGCAATTTGATCTTGGATGGCCTTCTCCCTAGCCTTAGTCTCTTCAAACTTTTCAAATTTGGAAAGGTATTCTGCTATAACAGGACCTAACACTTCATTTGGTGCGTCACATGGATTTACTTGGCCCCTTATCCCAACCAAGTGTTGTTTCAATCTGAGAATTCCCCCACATCCAATAGTTCTTCACAAAATTTGCATATCATTTTTCCATCAACCACATCACAATGGACCCATGCATTGTCCTTGACTTTTGGAGCCATCTTGACTTGAAATAATTAAAATTTGCAAAGAAATCTGCCATTTAAAAAAAATTGTTGCGAAGATAATTGGAAAACCAAGGCTAAATTTAGGAAAAAAAAATGCACATTGTAACCTACAAAATTTGATAGCATAGGACTAGAGATTTGATAGCAATAACATAGCTGAACACAAAAAAAAAATTAATACATGGACAATAGTGAAATGAGGGACTTTTCAAGTGAAAATCCTTACCTGGAAATGCAAACAAGCTTCCTTAGCCTCCTCTTGAAGATCCCAACTCTATTGACAGCTGCAAACTATCTCCAAAATAGCTACAACTCCAACTTCAAGCCTCCAAAAGATGACTGCTCCAGCAAAAACTCAACACTCTCCAAGCTTTCAATCAAATTCACAAAAGCTCCAAATGAGATGTGTGGGACAAATGAGAGGCTTCCCTTGCTTATAAAGGATTGGGGAGTGTGTTTTTGGAGGGAAACAACCCTCCTCTTCCCTCCAAAACAACCTGTTGACCACTGTGTCAACGACCCCATAGCAA